>WNWK01006455.1:0-105633 GCA_009830355.1 Cherax destructor
CCAGCCTTGGGCAACAAATCTTCCTCGTGCCATCGAGAGGTCGGGCTCGATACGGCTTAGGCTGTCAGTGGCCCAATAAAACCCCAACGAAGAAGAAGAAGACAAACCATTCTCAATACTAATTTTACAATCTAAATATTCTGAACTACCTCACTATTGTAATCTATTTAATCATTTGAAATTTGTATTCATTTGTAATTTGTAATATAGATTAAAAACTAGTAGTAGTCTGCCCGAAATGCCAGCATGCCCAGGCATGCTAATGGCCATCTTTGTAATTATTGTCTTATAAATGTAAACCACACATTGTAATCCTTACAGAGAAATAAACTAATCTGAATCTGAAAAGAAAGAAAGATACGGCGTATGCTGTCAGTGGCCCTATAAACCCCAACACCATCAGCTGTCATCTTTGGTAGCTTTAGAAATAATAGGTTAAACAAATATACAAGTGAGAAGGATATATGATTTAAAGACCTGCCTAGAATGGGCCAGTAGGTATTGAAGGAGCCAGTGAAGGGCTTTTAAAGTGGGACTGCTCTCCCTTTCCTAGGATCGAATCTGACTCCCATTATCTCTGGTGGTCAGGGGATCTCGATCTAAGGAATTGATCTGCTCCAGTTCCTTGACCCCTGAAGGAAGGGTCCTTGATGCTGGTGAGGGGGTTTGATCTAGGGAATTGAATCTGTGCTCCAATTCCCTGAATTAAGCCTGAATGACTCATTATTTCTCCCCCAATAGGCGCTGTATAATCCCTCCAGTTCCTTGTATCAAGTTTGATTGCCTTCCCTTTCCCCATTAATGTAATAATGATAATGTATGGCTAAAAGGTTTAGTGCTTCCCATGAATGTAATAAAAATAACAATCTAACGTAATGGCTTTCATGCAAAATAGAACTTTGCTTTATCATTATATTTTATAATTCACTTCATATTAGTCTAAGTCTTGCTTCTTGATTTCATGGTTGTATCATAGATTAAATTCTACATAATTTACTGTATAAAACTATTGTATAATTTTAAAATTATATAAGAAGCCTAAGTAATAACTTGTAAATGTTATTACTTTTCACATTGTTAAATTACTTACATGTTTTAACTTTTAAATTAAGTAATGATTATTACGAGGCCCCTAATGGAAATAAGTCACTTTGTCTGACTTTTTTGGGTTATCCTAGGTAATCCACACATGCTGCTATATATGATAATCTATGTAACTGTTTTTATGTGTACCTGTACCTGAATAAACTTACTTATTGTAAATGTTTCACCACTTGTGGGGAAACATTTGCATTTCCTCAATAAATATCTTGAACTGTAACAAACGTCTTTATGTTCATACTGTTGGTATCACCATACCTTTCCAGTCATATATGTAGTACTACTGTACGTCACAAATAACCCACACTCAGAGAGAGGAAACTTTAAACAACATTTCAGTTCATCCTGAGCCATTATCAGGTTGGTTTAAAACACAAGTGAGCAAACACTAGGACATATTTATATAAAGTTTCGATCCTGGGACCTTGATCAAGGTCCCAGGACCGAAACTTGATCAAGGTCCCAGGACTGAAATGTTTTCTAATAAATATACTCTACTGTTCGCTCATGTGTCTTTCTAAACAAATTTGTCAGCATCAATTACCAAAGTTTATACCATTATCAAGTCATAAGTGTTGTCTTTATAATGATCGAAGACGTACCAAAACATCATTTAAAATTTCCTCTCCTAAGTCTGGGTTATTTGTGAAATGTTTTAACCATTATATATTGTTATTTATTCTTTTATGAATAAGTAATTTTAGTGGGTTATGCACATCCATGTTATTGTAATAATAATATCTATACCTTTATGCAGTCATCCTAAGCAAATGTCATTTTTTATTTCACTTGAGAAGACCATCAACAAAGTAACTGTAACATTAAAATATAAACATAAGTTTTTCCTTTCATGCTTCCTCAGCCTCCTCATTAGGTCCCCATTGTCTCTTCTTAATGTATCATTGCTTTCATTGGTATTAATATACAGTATGTTATAGCTGGTTAAATTTGGTTAGCTGAGGTTAACATAGCCTAAAGAGCATATGTTAAGATATTGGTTTAAGTACAGGGGACCCTCAGTTTTCGTTGAAAATTCTTTCCAGAATGCTGTTTGAGTGCCGTTACCGAACGAATTTGTTCCCATAAGGACAAATGTAAATTAGATTAGTCATTTCAGACCCCCAAAATACATTACAAAAGCACTTACGAAAATACACTTACATAATTGTTCGAGTTTGGAGGTGAACGAAAACTGAGGATCCACTGTACAGTGGACCCCGAGTTCGTAAACCCCGGAAATCGTACATTTATGTAAGTATAATATTGTAAGTGCTTGTGGAAAAGTATTTTGGGGGTCTGAAATAGACTAACCTACGTGAAATTTTCCTTAAGGGAGTAAATTGCTCGGGAATGGCACTTGAGCAGACTTCAGGAGTGAAGTTTTTACGAAACTCGGGGGTCCACTGTATTTGCTATAAAGTAAAAAAAAAAGACATTAGGAAAATAGACTGGTCTACCTCAGGAATCTATAATTTTTGAGTGAGGTTAGTAGGAATATTATATCTGTTTTATTTCATATATACTTCTTATTTCCAGACTCTCAAGAATGGACTGGAGAAATTCTACTGAAATGTTTGACAGCTGCAATCCATTTACTAATGGAGAGATGTCATCTCCACAAAGTATCAGTACATCACTGATAGAAATGGATAATGAATCCCTTCATTGTTCAGATAAAAGACATAATTATCTGCAAGAATCTTTTTGTATCCCTGTATTATATAATGGACGGTCTTATGCACGGAAAGTCAAGGCTAATTCAAATGAAGCAAATGTTGAAATGCTTAAAATAAAAAGTCTCCTTGAATTTAGTACAAATGTACAAGCAAGTTATTCCATCATCCAGCACCAAAACAATGATTTACCTAAAGTAAATTTCAAGGAAAAGATGCTCTGCTTTTCTAATAAAACTAAACTGTGTCAGGAAATAAGAGATTTGGGTGAAGATTTCACAAGAATATGTCATAAGGAGAAAGAACTTAAGAACCCTGTTCTGAAAGATTTAATAAAAATATTCAAACCTTTTATGCAGACGAAAGTGCTTCATCAAGGGCATCGACCAAAAGAGTAAAATGTAATAACCCCAAGGTTGATATTTCAAGCAGTAATGAGATTCTTAAATATAATTTGAGAAATTCTTCACGGAAAGATGATAGTGAAACAGTCTGGTACGAATGTCAAAAGTGTCACTTAGAATTTTGCACTCCTAAAGGCCTTGCCAATCATGTAAAGACACACCCAAAAGTAATGATTGAAAAAAATATGTGTGTATACTGTGGAAAAGGTTTTGATGGTGCTGATGACTTAGGTGACCATCTAAATGCAGAGCATTTATTCAGTGTAATGAATTACACATGTGAATCATGCCTTATAGAATGTATCAGTGCTGATTTATTTGATAAACACCAATACTCATGCCATAGAAAGCAAGATACATCATGCCTCTTTTGCTCAAATTGTGACAAAGTTTATTACGACCAAGAAATGCTTAATTATCACAAGAGCAACAAAAACATTGCCATATATGTTTTCTGAATTACTGCATGTCTTCTGATCAATTTAAAGCTCATAAGGAAAAACACATTTTGTTTAAGTACAAATGTTTAAATTGCAATTCCTCTTTCGTAACTAAGGCAGCTTTAACCAAGCATTTAGAAATAAGGAATTCCTGTTTTCAGATGTTATGTAACAAAGGTGTAGATCATGAGAATTCATATGAATTTGATCATGTGCAAGTAAATGAATTTGGATTTGGATCTGGCACAGAAGTGAATCACAAGGATAATATGATTGGTGAAACAAATATCTCTTCTGTCAAGAAGGAGAAGATTCACAAGTGTCCTTTGTGCACTGCTAAGTTTGTGCTTGTCAAGAATATGTGGAGGCATGCAGCGATTGTTCATCAAAAAGATTTACAAGTAAAGTATTTTTATTTCTTACAATTGCCTTACTTTCCAGTTTAGCACTTTCTGTGAGTATAATAAGAGTAATAATTATTATTACCTTAGAACTAAAATTATTGTGTAATTGACTGCAAGTTAATGCATAATTTATATACAGTGGACCCCCAAGTTTCGTAAAAACTTCATTCCAGAAGCCTGCTCAAGTGCCATTACCGAACGAATTTACTCCTTTAAGAAATAATGTCACGTAGGTTAGTCTATTTCAGACCCCCAAAATACACTTCCACAAGCACTTACAATATTATACTTACATAATTGTACGATTTCCGGGTTTACGAAACTCGGGGTCCACTGTATACAGTATCATGATGTACTTATTCCATTACAATACAGCCTCTCCTCACTTACTGACATACTGCTTACCAACAACTCGGAGTTACGATGGGCTCTCCGACAAGTCAGTATTGTATGCTTTATGAGAACTTTGGTCATGGAAACAGGCAGTGCAGCATCTCAGCATCAAGCATCTCAATCTCCTTCCTACAGCCACTCAGTACACTAGCTTTCACAGTCTCCAAGACTACATATTTGTATAAATTTGTACAGTGGACCCCGCTATTGGAATGGCTCGGCAGTCGAACAATTCGTCATTAGTACAAGAAAATCGATATCGTCATGCGAACAAATTATCGCGAGTCAAACGAATGTGTTCGTGACCTGTCCGCCCAGGCACTTGGGTGCCTCACCGCGCAGGCGTGGAGAGCCAGTCCCGCGTTGTTTACACTCGAGAGAACAATACCCTGCATGCTTCTCCAGACATTTCACACTTAATTATAATTTTTTGGAGTTTGCTGTGAAATAAGCTACCATGGGTCCCAAGAAAGTTCCTAGTGGTACCCCTGGGCTGATGAAAGTGAGAAACACCGTAGAAATGAAGAAGGAAATAATACAAAAATACGAGAGTTGTGTGCGATTGTGTGATCTTGCCAGGATATATGGCAAAAACAGGTCAACTATCGCTTCTATCCTGCATAAGAAGGAAGAAATTAAGCAAGCTGATGTTGCAAAAGGTGTTACTGTGCGAGCCAAAAATAGACCACAAATAATCGAAGAGATTGAGAAGTTGTTGCTAGTGTGGATCAAGGATAAAGAGTTAGCAGGTGATAGTGTGTCGGAGTCAATTATTTATGAAAAGGCAAGGAACTTGCATGCCGATCTTGTAAAGAAAATGCCTGCAACCAGTGCTGATTGTAATGGTAGTGAATTTAAAGCCAGCAAAGGCTGGTTTGAGAGATTTAAAAATCGTAGTGGCATACATAATGTGGTAAGGCATGGAGAGGCTGCCAGTTCAGACAAACATGCAGCTGAAAAATTCATAAAAGAGTTTCAGGACTACATAAAGACTGAAAAATTGAAACCTGAACAAGTGTTCAATTGTGATGAAACAGGCCTGTTTTGGAAGAAAATGCCCAACAGGACCTACATTACTCAGGAGGAAAAAGCACTGCCAGGACATAAGCCTATGAAAGACAGGCTAACTCTCATGATGTGTAGTAATGCTAGTGGGGATTTTAAATTGAAGCCTTTACTAGTGTATCACTCAGAAAATCCCAGAGTGTTCAAGAGACACAATGTCGTCAAAAGTAGATTGTGTCTTGTGGAGAGCTAGTCAGAATGCATGGGTCACAAAGCACCTTTTCAGTGACTGGATCCATGAAGTGTTTGGCCCCAGTGTGAGAAAATATCTACAGGAAAAGGGTTTGGACAAAAAGTGCCTCCTGTTACTGGACAATGCTCCTTCACATCCTCAAAACATGGAAGACCTACTGTGTGAAGACTTCAAATTTATAAAACTGAAGTTCTTGCCTCCTAACACCACTCCTCCTCCAGCCCATGGACCAGCAGGTCATCTGTAACTTCAAAAACTCTACACAAAAGCAGTGTTTGAAAAGTGCTTTGAAATGACCTCGGACAGTGAATTGACCCTTAGAGAGTTCTGGAAGAATCACTTCAATATCTACAGCTGCATAGGCCTTATAGGCAAGGCTTGGGAGGGAGTGACTTCAAGGACTTTGAACTATGCTTGGAGACCATTGTGGCCAGGTTGTGTCCAACAGAGGGATTTTGAAGGGTTTGAGGCTGACCCTGACCCTGCCGACCCTTTGCCTGTTGTGGACTCTATTGTGGAATTGGGCAAGTCCATGGGGTTGGAGGTGAGTGGTGAGGATGTGGAAGAGTTAGTGCAGGGCCACAGGGTAGAGCTAACAACTCAAGAGCTGCAACAGCTGGAAATGGAAGAGCATCAGACCAGATTTGAGGCTATTGATTCACGGGAGGAGGAGGAGGAGGAAGCGGGGCTGAAGAAGGTGCCTTCTTCAGAGATTAAGGAGATGTGTACAATGTGGAATAGATTGCAAACTTTTGTTGAAAAATACCACCCTGAACAAGCTCAAACAAGCCATAACAGCAGCATGTTCAGTGACCAAACAATGTCCTTCTTCAGGAACATGTTGAAAAGGCGCCAGAAACAGAGGACTGTGGACAGTTATTTTGTTAAAGTGTCCAGTGACTCCCAAGCTGGTCCTAGTGGGATTAAAAGATAAAGAAAAGAAGTAACCCCAGATAGGGCTTTGATACCTGAAGTCCTTCTGGAGGGGGATTCCCCTTCCAAACACTAACCCCTCCCTCCCTCACTCCTCCTCCCTCTCTTCCATATGCCATCAACAATCTTCAATAATGGTAAGTAAAAAGACTTGCATTTATTTACTAATACTTTTAGTAGTACAGCACTGTAGTATTTAATGTTTTTGTCTATGTAGAAGCTTAATTTGATTAAAATATATTATTTTTTAATATTTTTGGATTTCTGGAACGGATTAATTGTATTTCCATTATTTCTTATGGGAAAAATTAAATCGCCTTTCGAACATTTCATGTTAAGAACAAGCTCCTGGAACGGATTAAATTCGAATGGCGAGTGTCCACTGTACTTTATTGTGCACCCGATAGTATAAGATAGAGTTAGAAGTGCAACAGCATTTGGAAAAGGAAAAACAAGAAGAAAATGGAAGAAGTACAAAAGAAGTTCACAGTAAAGAGGTTAGCTGATGTATTCGTCTGTGTGTTTACATTCTCTGTGTCTCTCGTGGCAGCTTAAGAAGTGATTAAACTCAGTGAACAAGGTACAGTGGACCCCCGACTTTCGGCCGGTCTGAGTATCGGCCGGTTCGAGTTTCAATCAATTTTTTCGGCCCAATTTTTCCCCAACAATCGGCCGTTTCCCCGACTCGGCCCGCGTACCAGACCTGTCCGCCTGCCCGCGCTTGTGCGCCTCCCCACGCTGGCGCCATGAGCCAGTCTAGCTTTGTTTATCCTTGAGTGAACATTACCCAGCGCGCTCATTCAAACATTTCACAATACGTAATTTTATTGTGTTTAGTGCTTGTCACTGTGAAATATAAGTCACCATGGGTCCAAAGAAGCTTCCTAGTGGCACCCCTGTGGTAGCAGGCATGTAGGGAGTGTAGCAGGCATGCAGGGAGTGTAGCAGGCATGCAGGGAGTGTAGCAGGGATGCAGGGAGCATAGCAGGGATGCAGGGAGTGTAGCAGGCATGCAGGGAGTGTAGCAGGCATGCAGGGAGTGTAGCAGGCATGCAGGGAGTGTAGCAGGCATGCAGGGAGTGTAGCAGGCATGCAGGGAGTGTAGCAGGCATGCAGGGAGTGTAGCAGGCATGCAGGGAGTGTAGCAGGCATGCAGGGAGTGTAGCAGGCATGCAGGGAGTGTAGCAGGCATGCAGGGAGTGTAGCAGGCATGCAGGGAGTGTAGCAGGCATGCAGGGAGTGTAGCAGGCATGCGGAGGCAGCATGCGGAGTGTAGCAGGCATGCAGGGAGTGTAGCAGGCATGCAGGGAGTGTAGCAGGCATGCAGGGAGTGTAGCAGGCATGCAGGGAGTGTAGCAGGCATGCAGGGAGTGTAGCAGGCATGCAGGGAGTGAGCTGCAGGAGGTAGGTGACAGGCATGCAGGAGTGTAGCAGGCATGCAGGGAGTGGGGATTTCCCTTCCAAACACTAAGCCCTCCCTCACTCCTCCTCCCTATCTTCCAGATGCCATCAACAATCTTCAATAAAGGTAAGTAAAAATGTTATTTTATGTTTATTTAAATGTTTGTATTTATTTTCTAATAACTATAATATGTATAATTGTTTTGTGTATGTAAAACTATAGTTATTCTTTAAAAAATGATTTTTTTGTGATTATTTTTGGGTGTCTGGAACGGATTAATTGTATTTACATTATTTCTTATAGAAAATAATGGTTCAACTTTCGACCAGTTCGAGTTAAGGCCTAGCTCCTGGAATGGGTTACGGCCGATACTCGGGGGTCCACTGTATATCGATGGTAATAATAATCATAATAATAATAATAATAATAATAATAATAATAATAATAATAATAATCGCTCTGGAGCACTTTAAATGTCATACGTATTTTGTATAGATTTGGTAGCTGGCATTTAAAGCATTCCAGAGTGATTGTTATTATTACAGCCTCTCCTCACTTAATGACGTACTCATTTACTGATGCCTTGGACTTACAACGGGCTCTTTGACCAGTATTCATACCTAAATAATGTACATTAGAACTGATTTCCTCTATTCTGTTTATTTCAATATACAGTACGTACACTACTGTATGTATAAACATTTAAAAATATACCAGAAATGGTATAACCCGAGATATGAGCCCGAGAAGTTGGCACTGGATGCTCACCTGACGGCAACATCGAATCCTGCTGCTTGCAGAAGTGTTGCTGATATACCTTTTTTTCTCGTTTTTATATTTTATATGTTCTGATAATTACATGACGATCTGTTGGAGTGTGAGCAGGGTAACATTTTGTGAAGGGATTCAGGGAAACCAGTTAATTGATTTAGTTGGACTTGAGTCCTGGAAATGGGAAGTACAATGCCTGCACTTTAAAGGAGGGGTCTGGGATAGTGACAGCTGGGAGGGACAATTCTCAGCTGTCGTATCTGAGCTCCTCTGCAAAGACAGTGATTATGTATGTGTGTGGTGAAAGTGTTGAATGATGATGAAAGTGTTTTCTTTTTGGGGATTTTCTTTCTTTTTGGGTCACCCTGCCTCGGTGGGAGACGGCCGACTTGTTGAAAAAAAAAAAAAAAATACAATTTATAGTAGTTCTTTGTTCTAACACTAATATTAGGTACTGAAATTGTACTCAAATTGTCACAAACACACTGACAGGTGGACATTTACACCTGCCTTGGTCATTTACTATTGTCTAGGAATATATACAAAGTATTTATAGGTCCCAGCAATGTTTTGGATACGTGGGAGTACATAATAATAATTATTCAAATTCAAATTCAAATTCAAATATTTATTTCATTGCAAGTTTACATAGGTTTTGTAATTACAATCATAAACTGAAGTGCAAGGAGAGCCACTGACATGCCATGGCATTAAGGGCAGCTTAATCTAAGGGCTTATAGGCTATGTACATAATATTAGAGAAATTGATTGAGTTTGTTTTATTTAAATATTAGATTGTTCAAATTACAATATGATGATATTACATTGTTCAAATTACAATATGATGATATTACATTGTTCAAATTACAATATGATGATATTACATTGTTCAAATTACAATATGATGATATTACATTGTCAATAATGATGATTTACATTGTAAAGTGTTTGATGGTAATATAATAGTAAAAATAGAAATTATCGTAAGGAAAATAACATTGAGCATTTTTGAAAGTAATTTACAGTATGAGTATTTAGTTTAGGGTGAGTAGGTGGTAACATAATAGTAAAATGAAATTATTTTAAAGGAAATAATTGAGCATTTTTAAAGTAATTACATAGAGCATTCCGGTTTATGGTCCCAAACTCACCTTTTTAAGTTATTTAAGCTGAAGTGTTTTAGACTAGTCTTTTTAACTTCTAAGAGATAAATTGTTGTAATGGATTGAACAGCATTCGGAATGAAATAGTAACCGGGGTACCACTGTATTTAGTTTAGTGAGAGTTTGAAGAGTCTTAAAATGATTTTCAGACAAGGTTATTTTAGTATTTACTGGTAATGAATTCCAGATTCTGGGGCCCTTTATGGGCATAGAATTTTTACATATGGACACGGGGTATATGAAAAAGTGATCTGTGTCTTGTGTTGTGGTCATGGGTCCTATTAAAGTTGGTGAGGAGAATTTTGAGCGGAGGGTTTATATTAGAGTGTAGAGTTCTATGTATGTAGTAGGCACAAGAATAAGTGTGAATGTTCTTTATGGTGAGTAGTTTTAGGCTTTTGAATATTGGTAGGGTATGCTGTCTAGAGTGGGAATTTGTTATCATTCTGACTGCAGCCTTTTGCTGGGTTATGAGTGGTCTAAGGTGATTTAATGTTGTTGATTCCCATGCACAGATTCCATAGGTGAGATAAGGGTAGATGAGTGAGTGATATAGTGCAAGGAGAGCTGATTGAGGCACATAGTAGCGTATCTTTGATAATATGCCTACTGTCTTTGAGATTTTCTTGGAAATTTGTTGTATGTGTGTTTGGAATTTAAGGCTACTGTCAATGTGGATTCCTAGGAATTTTCCCTCTGTGAGTCTTGTAATGGGTGAACCATTGAGCGTTATGTTAAGTGGAACGTTTGTGGCTCTGTTTCCAAACTGTATGAAGTAGGTTTGTCAGTATTGAGAGTAAGCTTATTAGTCGTAATCCATGTTGATATTTTCTGTAATTCGGCATTAACAGTATTGGCCAGTATGACTGGATTTGGGTGAGAGAAGACATACGTTGTGTCATCTGAAAATAATATGGGTTTGAGTAGTTGTGATGCATTCGGTAGGTCATTTATGTAAATGAGGAATAGGAGTGGACCCAGTACACTTCCTTGAGGGACTCCGACTGTAATTTGTTGTGTAGATGAGTTCACTCCATTTGTGTACACGTATTGGCTTCTGTTACTAAGGTATGACTTTAGGTAGTTGAGTGAGTGCCCTCTTATACCATAGTGTGCTAATTTTGTGAGCAGTAAATCATGGTCGACTGTATCAAAAGCTTTGCGTAGATCAATGAAGATTCCCAGTGGGACTTCTTTCTTCTCAAGTGCCGTGTATATTAACTCTAGCATGTGTATAATGGCATCATTTGTGCTCTTGTTGGTCCTGAATCCAAACTGACATGGGTTGAGTACGTTGTGTGAGACGAGGTAGGAATAGATCTGTCTATGAATTAATTTTTCGAAGATTTTAGAAAGCAGTGGTAAATTAGATATTGGTCTATAATTATTCAAGTCTGTTTAATCACCTCCTTTGTGGATCGGGGTGACCCTTGCTATTTTGAGAATTGATGGGAAGGTAGAGGGTTCAATGGATTAATTGAAGAGTGTTGCAATAATTGGTGACAGTACCTGTGAAGCTTTTTTGTACATAAACGGTGGTAAGCTGTTTATGTCTCCTGCCTTGTTTTTAAGGGTGTTGATTATGAGTGAGACTTCTATTGAGTTGGTAGGAGCTAGGAATAGTATATCAGGGTAGGTGTTGGTGAGGTAGTCTGTTGGATGGGTGTTCGAGCTTGGGATTTTACTCGCTAGATTCTTTCCTATGGTGGAGAAGAAAACATTAAGTCTGTTTGCTGTCTCAGTTGGTGAGAGTAGGGGTTAATCTGTTTTTGATAATTTGATGGTTTTGTTCTTAGATATCTTTTTATTTCCTTGAATTGCAGATAGGGTTTTCCAGGTCTTTTTCATATCACCTTTTATGTCATGTAGTCTGTTCTCATAATAAAATTTTATTGACCTTCTTATCAGTCTGGTAAGGATTGATGAGTAGCGTTTGGATTGTTCTCTGGTTATTAGACCCCTTCTGTTTTGTTTTTTTATATTTGTGCCTTTTGTTAAGGGATTTAAGGATGCTGGGTGTTAGCTAGGGATTGTTGAGTCTCTTAGCTGTGATCTAGCTATCATATTTATTCCAGAATAATATTAGGTATAACATAAATAACATAGAAGCATGATGAAGACGCCCAAATTAATAAAAACTGACATTATATGGAGAGGTATTAAAGGGTGGGCGGTTAGGAGTGATAAAAAAAAAGTGACCGCAACCATTACATAAAACATTACGCGCTATTCGTCTGAAGCGTAACTATAGAAGATCACTCTAATCCTATGCAAAGAATGAAAAAGTGCGATTTTCTCAATTTATTTTTTCCCAAGCTATGCACTATGCGTGCATTTCCTGGAATATCTCAGAAGTAAGTTATTGACCTATTTCATGTTGTATTACCGTTAATAAAGAACAGATTGAAAGGATTTTCATAGCAGACATAAAACTGAATGTTTTAATTTCGGGTGGTGACGTTTTTGAAATACAGTGGTCCCTCGGTTTTCGTGCATCTCCAAACTCGAACATTTATGTAAGTGTATTTTCGTAAGTACTGTTGCAAGTGTATTTTTGGGGGTCTGAAATAGACTAACCTACGTGACATTATTTCTTAAGGAAGTAAATTCGTTCGGTAATGGCACTTGAGCAGCATTCTGGAACGAATTTTCGGCGAAAACCGAGGGACCACTGTACAGTGGAACCCCAAATATCGGCCGTAATCCTTTCCAGAAGGTCAGCCTAAATTCGAAGTAATATTTCCCATAAGAATTAATGTAAATACAATTAATCCATTCCAGACACCCAAAAATAATAATAAAAATACATTTTGTAAAGTTTAACTATAGTTTTACATACACAAAACAATGACATTTACATGTAAATGAACATTTAAATCATTATTACATACAGTGGACCCTCGGTTAACGAAATTAATCCGTTCCAGGAGCTCTTTCTTAATCTGAATCTTTCGTTATCTGAAACCTTATTTCCCATAAGAAATAATGTAAATACAATTAATTCGTTCCACAAAAAAATAATCACTCAAAATAAAAAAAAATAACATTTACTTACCTTTATTGAAGAGACTTGCAGGCATCTGGAAGATAGTATAGATGATGATTGGAGCAGGTGTTAGTGGTTGGAAGGGGAATCCCCTCCAAAAGGACTTCAGGTGACAAGTCCCTCTCTGGGGTTACTTCCCTTCTTGGTCTTTTAATGCCACTAGGACCAGCTTGAGAGTCACTAGACCCCTGCCTGGTGAAGTAGCTGTCCAGAGTCCTCTGTTTCTGGCGACTCTTCAACACTTTTCTGAAGTACAACATGGCTCTGTCACTGAAGTGGTTGCACAGAAGGCTCATTTCAGCTTGCTCAGGGTGGTATCTTTCAACAAATGTCTGCAACTCATTCCACTTTGTACACATCTCCTTAAGCACTGAAGAAGGCACCTCCTTATCTCTCTCTCTCTTCCTGTGAAGCAATAACCTCAGCTGTGGTCTGTTGCTGTTCCAGATGAAGCTCTTGCAGCTCTTCAGTTGTTAGCTCTATCCTGTGCTCCTCCACCAACTCTTCCACATCCTCACCACTCACCTCCAACCCCAGGCTGTTCCCCAATTCCACAATATCTTCCACAACATGTTCCACAACAGGCACAGGGTCGTCAGGGTCAGGGTCAGCCTCAAATCCTTCAAAATTCATCTCTTGGACACAATCCGGCCACAGTGGTCTCCAAGCAGAGTTCAGAGTCCTGGAAGTCACTTCCTCCCAAGCCTTACCTATAAGGCCTATGCAATGCACGATATTGAGGTGTTCTTTCCAGAATTCTCTTAGGGTCAATTCAGAGTCATTGGTCATATTAAAGCACCTCTGAAACAGTGCTTTGGTGTACAGTTTCTTGAAGTTGGAAATGACCTGCTGGTCCATGGGCTGGAGGAGAGGAGTGGTGTTAGGAGGCAAGAACTTCACTCTGATGAAATTTATGTTGTCAGGCAACAACTCTTGCAAGTTGTGAGGATGAGCAGGAGCATTGTCCAGTAGCAGAAAGCACTTGAGTGGCAATTTCTTTTCCAGGAGGTATTTCTTCACACTAGGGCCAAACACTCCAGTCAACCATTCCTTGAAAATCTGCGTAGTGACCCATGCCTTGGTGTTAGCTTTCCAATGCACACACAATTTATTCTTGTCAACACCGTGTTTCCTGAAGGGTCTGGGATTTTCTGCGTGATGCACCAGTAAAGGCTTCACTTTAAAATCACCACTGGCATTGGCACACATCATAAGAGTTAGCCTGTCTTTCATAGGCTTGTGTCCTGGCTGTGCCTTTTCCTCCTGAGTAATGTAGGTCCTGTTGGGCATTTTCTTCCAAAACAGGCCTGTTTCATCACAATTAAACACTTGTTGAGGGAGGAATTGTTCAGCCTCTACGAACCCCTTGAATTCGTGCACAAATTTTTCAGCTGCACGTTTGTCTGAGCTGGCTGCCTCACCATGCCTCACAACATTGTGTATGCCACTACGTTTCTTAAACTTCTCAAACCAGCCTTTGCTGGCTTTAAAATCACTCGCCTCACCACTGGTTCCAGGCATTGTCTTCACAAGATCTGCGTGCAACTTCCTTGCCTTTTCACAAATTATCGCCATAGAAATACTATCACCCGGTCTCTGTTTTTCATGGATCCACACCAACAACAACTTCTCAACCTCATCCACTGTTTTCGATCTTTGTTTTGTTAACAAATTAACCCCTTTTGCAACATTAGCTTCCTTGATCTCATTTCTCTGTGCCAGGATAGTGCCGATAGTAGATGGATTTTTCTTGTACATCCTGGCAAGATCACTCAGACGTACACCACTCTCATATTTTTCTATGATTTCCTTCTTCAGTTCGATGGTGTTCCTCACTCTCTTTACCACAGGGGTGCCACTAGGAAGCTTCTTTGGACCCATGGTGACTTATTTCACAGTGGCAATAACTAAACCACCAAAAAAGACACCAAATACAGTGGTCCCTCGGTTTTCGGTCATCTCCAAACTCGCCCTTTTATGTAAGTGTATTTTCGTAAGTGCTTGTGGAAGTTTATTTTTGAGGGTCTGAAATAGACTAACCTACGTGACATTATTTCTTAAGGAAGTAAATTCGTTCGGTAATGGCACTTGAGCAGCATTCTGGAACGAATTTTCGGCGAAAATTGAGGGTCCACTGTATATTGTGAATCTTTGAAAGAGCACGCTAGGTAATGTTCTCTCAATGGTAAACAACGCTTCACTGGCGTCCTGCGCTTGCGCGGAGCAGGCGGACACGTCTAATACCTTTCGGTAACCGAGGAATTTTTCGCTAACCGATTACGAAAAAAGCTTTCGTTTTCCGAAATTTTCGTTAACGGGACCTTTCGTTAACCGAGGGTCCACTGTACCTTTATTGAAGAGACTTGTTGGTGTATGGAAGACAGAAAGGAGGAGAGAGGGAGGGCTGATTATTGTTTGGAAGGGATATCCCCCTCCATAAGGACTTCAGGTATCAAAGCCCTATCTGTGTGAAAATTCACAGATTTACAGCGCGGGTTGTTAACTGAATAGTAGCAGCGGGCGAACTGACGCTATTGCCTCCACTACTGCCTCAACCATTGCCTCCACCACTGCCTCCATCACTGCCTCCACCACTGCCTCAACCACTGCCTCAACCACTGCTTCCACCACTGCCTCCACCATTACCTCCACCACTACTTCAACCACTGCCTCAACCACTGCCTCCACCACTGCAGCGCACTGCCTCCACCACTGCAGCGCACTGCCTCCACCACTGCAGCGCACTGCCTCCACCACTGCAGCGCACTGCCTCCACCACTGTCTCAGCTACTGCCTCCACTGCCTCCACCACTGCCTCCACCACTGCTTCCACCACTGCCTCCACCACTGCCTCCACCACTACCTCAACCACTGCCTCAACCACTGCCTCCACCACTGCAGCGCACTGCCTCCACCACTGCAGCGCACTGCCTCCACCACTGTCTCGACTACTGCCTCCACCACTGTCTCAACTACTGCCTCCACCACTGCCTCAACCACTGCCTCCACCACTGCCTCCACCACTGCCTCCACCACTGCCTCCACCACTGCCTCCACCACTGCCTCCACCACTGCCTCCACCACTGCCTCCACCACTGCCTCAACCACTGCCTCAACCACTGCCTCAACCACTGCCTCAACCACTGCCTCAACTACTGCCTCCACCACTGCCTCCACCACTGCCTCCACCACTGCCTCAACCA
Organism: Cherax destructor; assembly: GCA_009830355.1. Taxonomy (NCBI): domain Eukaryota; kingdom Metazoa; phylum Arthropoda; class Malacostraca; order Decapoda; family Parastacidae; genus Cherax; species Cherax destructor. Next base: position 16,192 of record WNWK01006455.1, read on the forward strand.
CTGCCTCAAAAACTGCCTCAACCACTGTCTCAACCACTGCCTCCACCACTGCCTCAACCACTGCCTCAACCACAGGAGCACACGCACACCACTTTCGTATTTTTCTACAATTTCTTCAATTTTATCGTGTTTGTCACTTCCTTTACCAACGGAACTTTACTAGGAACTTTCTTTGGGCCCATGGTGGCTTATTTCACAGTCGCACTTAATAAACAAGCACAAAAACCAATGGATTTTAACCCTTTGAGGGTCGAGAGGCCCTCTCCCAAACTCGTTCTCTGGGTCGAAATTTTTTTGGGAAAAAACAAATTATTTTTTCTTATGAAATGATAGAGAATCTTTTTCCGATCATAACGACATAAAAAGTATGAAATTTGATGGAAAACTTACTGAATTATGCTCGCGAAATTATCGGTCTCGACGATATTTATGCATTGGCGATTTCGCCCACTTTGAGCCCTATTTTTGGCCAATTCCAATGTTCCAGTCTACTAAAATCATAGCTATTTTGCTAGAACTCCATTTCTTCTATCGATTGAGTACAAGAAATCGCCCATTTACCAATTTCAACTACCCAAAAAAGTGGTCAGAAATTGGCAATTTGGTCAATTTCACACAAATTTCAAACGATGCCAATTTTAAAATGGGGTCCAGAATAAACAAGACAGACATTCCTGGCACTAAAATAACATCTCTGTTCATTAGTCACGTCTCCAGGCCCCTCTTACATTACTTTTGCTTTCCATTTTGAATTTTTATTCTCACAAAAAATAGAATATTTACTGTTATGTATACAACTGCATCATTGTAAAAATGGTATAAATAATATCACCGCACTTGTGAAAGAATATTAGACTCGCCAGTTGACGTGTATTGGACGCGTCGCGTGATTTGTTTACTCTTGAACTTCGGCAAAAATCGAACATTTTCGCTACTTTGAGCTCAATTTGAAGGTACTTGTCATCGTAAAACCAATAAAAATCATCTCTGTTTCTGTAATATATCTTCCATTCTATCAAATGTGACCAAGAAAACGAGAATACTACATCAATAAATGCCATTCGAAAATAGACTGCAAAGTCGCTGTTTTAAACAAAAAATACGGTTAGAGTTTTTTTTCTCATTATGCAGTGTGTGCTGCAGGATTTTTTTATACTGCGCACACTGACCACACAGACCCATTCTTTCATAAATAGGCCTACCAGCCATTTCCCACTTAATTTGAGGCTGCTAGAATTTACGTGTACTAGTACGGCACCGACCCTGGCGCGTAAAACGTACTAGTACGGCACTGACCCCGAAAGGGTTAAGGAAATATTTGGATGAATGCGTGGAGTATATTCTCATTCACCGAGAGACACGGGGAGACTGACTTACCTACACACAGTGTCCTGGCGGGGGAGGCGGGCTGATGCGGCCGAAATACAAAGCAAAATTTCAGCCCAAAAACCGGCCTAAATACGATTCGGATGATAAATGCAGCGGCTGATATTCGGGGTTCCACTGTATCAGTAAGGGGTGGTTCCTCGATTAGAGACGAATTCCTTTACCAACGTGGTCTTAGGAATGGAACTCTGTCGTGTAAGTGAGGAGAGGCTGTATTTTGCATTTGTTCTCCTGGCTTAATTTTTATCTTTTAGCAGTAGATCTTGTCTTATTATCTGGTGAATATTTTTAATGAAGCCATATTGCATTAATAATTGTTCACTAATCAGTGTTCAAGATTATGTCACAGTATTCTTTATGTACCATTACTGTTCCATTCTTGAATTTGTGAGGGTTAGGTTCCAGAGGTCTTACGAGTCTTGAGATTGCATGCTATACAAAATTCCACACATTTGAATTACTGTATTAAAATTTCTCCTGCTTAATATTTTTACATGTACATTAACAATTTTCATACAAATTATTTTTTCTTTTTTTCTTTTGGCTCTAATCGGCTCTAATATTTTTAATATTGGAATTCATAAGAAAGAATACTATTTATAAAGAAAACAGATTTGGTTAGTTTTCAATTTGTGGGTTTTGTACTGAGCCAAAAGAATTAGGCGACCATGAAAAATCTCATGAATAACCAAAGCTATCAGTGAGATGCCCTTTAGTAAAACTCTCACACAAATAATCGAATCTCATGAATTATGAAGCTTGCAAATTTTGGGCATTGACTGTATGTACATCTTAATACCGTTTGGGCTGTGAAAAAAAAAGCATATGATAAGGAAGCAATGTGGCTAGTGTTGTAAATGTTTGGATTAGGTAGTAAGCTGTTAAGAGCTGTAAATAATTTTAATGGGTGAATGTGGATGGGTTAGACACCATGTATATGAGATAAGTGAATGAGCCTTAGACACTGGGGTGTGATATCATCATAGCAGTTTAATGTAATGAATCTTATGTTATTTAAAAAAGTGTACACTATGTACAGCAGTATAAAAGTTATTCAGAGATTTGATTAAATGTTTTGAAATATGTATTGGAGAAATATCTTGGGGAAAATTCAGGTTAGTGAAACCTTAATTTAATGGACTAATAGGGGAAGGTGTCCAGTAATGCCAGTTATCTGTTAAATCCAAATAATGAGATTGTTATGGAGGCATTATATTTCCCCTATTGTCCATGGGGAAGTGGAAAAGAATCTTTCCTCCGTAAGCCATGCGTGTCGTATAAGGCGACGAAAATGCCAGGAGCAATGAGCTAGTAACCCCTTCTCCTGTACACATTTACTAAAAAAACGAATAAGAAAAGCTTTATAAAACTGGGATGTTTGAATGTGTGTGGATGTAGTGCGGATGATAAGAAAGAGATGATTGCTGATGTTATGAATGAAAAGAAGTTGGATGTCCTGGCCCTAAGCGAAACAAAGCTGAAGGGGGTAAGCGAGTTTCAGTGGGGATAAATAAATGGGATTAAGTCAGGAGTATCTGAGAGAGTTAGAGCTAAGGAAGGGGTAGCAATAATGTTGAAGGACCAGTTATGGAAGGAGAAGAGGGAATATAAATGTGTAAATTCAAGGATTATGTGGATTAAAATAAGGGTCGGATGCGAAAAGTGGGTTATAATAAGCGTGTATGCACCTGGAGAAGAGAGGAGTGTAGAGGAGAGAGAGATTTTGGGAGATGTTAAGCGAATGTATAGGAACCTTTGAACCAAGTGAGAGAGTAATTGTAGTAGGGGACCTAAATGCTAAAGTAGGAGAAACATGTAGAGAGGGTGTGGTAGGTAAGTTTGGGGTGCCAGGTGTAAATGAAAATGGGAGCCCTTTGATTGAACTTTGTATAGAAAGGGGTTTAGTTATAAGTAATACATATTTTAAGAAAAAGAGGATAAATAAGTATACAAGATTTGATGTAGGGCGTAATGACAGTAGTTTGTTGGACTATGTATTGGTAGATAAAAGACTGTTGAGTAGACTTCAGGATGTACATGTTTATAGAGGGGCCACAGATATATCAGATCACTTTTTAGTTGTAGCTAAAGTGGGAGTAAAAGGTAGATGGGATACAAGGAAAATAGAAGCAGTAAGTAAGAGAGAGGTGAAGGTTTATAAACTAAAAGTGGAGGCAGTTAGGGTAAGATATAAACAACTATTTTAGGATAGATGGGCTAGTGAGAGTGTAGGCAATGGGGTGGAAGATGTATGGAGTAGGTTAAAGAATGTAGTGTTAGAGTGTTCAGCAGAAGTTTGTGGTTACAGGAAAGTGGGTGCGGGAGGAAGAAAGACGATTGGTGGAATGATGATGTAAAGTGAGTAGTAAGGGAGAAAAGTTAGCATATGAGAGGTTTTACAAAATAGAAGTGATGCAAGGAGGGAAGAGTATATGAAGAAAAAAAGAGAGGTTAAGAGAGTGGTCAAGCAATGTAAAAAGAGAGCAAATGAGAGAATAGGTGAGATGTTATCAACAAATTTTGTTGAAAATAAGAAAAGTTTTGGAGTAAGATTAATAAGTTGAGGAAGCCTAGGGAACAAATGGATTTGACAGTTAATAATAGGAGGAGAGTTATTAAATGGAGAAATTAGAGTATCGGGAAGATGGAGGGAATATTTTGAGGAGTTGTTAAATGTTGATGAAGACAAGAAGCTGTAATTTCGTGTATAGGGCAAGGAGGAATAACATCTTGTAGGAGTGCGGAAGAGCCAGTTGTGAGTGTGGGGAAGTTCGTGAGGCAGTGGGTAGAATGAAAGGGGGTAAGGCAGCTGGGATTGATGGGATAAAGATAGAAATGTTAAAAGCAGGCGGAGATATAGTTTTGGAGTGGTTGGTGCTATTATTTAATACATGTATGGAAGAGGGTAAGGTACCTAGGGACTGGCAGAGAGCGTGTATTGTTCCTTTGTATAAAGGCAAAGGGGACAAAAGAGAGTGCAAAAATTATAGGGGAATAAGTCTGTTGAGTACACCAGGTAAAGTGTATGGTAGAGTTATTATTGAAAGAATTAAGAGTAAGACGGAGAGCAGAATAGCAGATGAACAAGGTGGCTTTAGGAAGGTAGGGGGTGTGTAGACCAAGTGTTTGCAGTAAAACATATAGGTGAACAGTATTTGGATAAGGGTAAAGAGGTTTTTGTGGCATTTATGGATTTGGAAAAGGCGTATGATAGGGTGGATAGAGGTTTCCATATGACATTTTGCTCTATACAGTACACTGTATTATACTAAGAATATATTTATATACATATCTATCAGTATGTATTTATTTCCTCATTGCATATACAGCTTGGAACACTGCAGCATTTACCAACACCAAAGGGTCATCAGTGCACCATGTGTGAAAAGAAAGTTTCCAGAAAATCAAATCTTGTGGCTCATATGGCATCACATATACGAGGGACATGTAGGTGAGGATTTTCATACTTTCGTGGTTCGTGTTTTGTCATATATTAAAGATATGCTATACTAATAAGAATAATAATAAATAAATAATTGTTGACTTGATGAAACTCACACTGCAGCAAAAAATTGCCTAATGAAGGCTCATTTTGTTAAGTGTTCTATCTTTAGATACATTTTCATTGATTTATTGGTTTACAGTGAAAAAATAAAATATTTAGATACAAATTGTTTTTTCTTCTTCTTTTGTCAGCCACATCTCTACTTTGTAGGTAGTAGGTTGGTAGACAGCAACCACCCAGGGAGGTACTACCATCCTGCCAGGTGACTGTGAAACAGAAACCTGAAACTGTTTTACATGATGGTAGGATTGCTGGTGTCTTTTCTCTGTCTCATAAACACGCTGGATAACAGGTATATCTAGCTACTTCTACTTACACTTTAGGTCACACTACACAGGCATGCACATGCATATATATACATACACACATCTAGGTTTTTCTTCTTTTTCTTAATAGCTCTTGTTCTTTTTATTTTCTCTATTGTCCATGGGGAAGTGGAAAAGAATCTTTCCTCCATAAGCCATGCGTGTCGTATGAGGCGACTAAAATGCCGGGAGCAATGGGCTAGTAACCCCTTCTCCTGTACACATTTACTAAAAAAGAGAAGAAGAGAAACTTTATAAAACTGGGTTGTTTGAATGTGCGTGGATGTAGTGCGGATAATAAGAAAGAGATGATTGCTGATGTTATGAATGAAAAGAAGTTGGATGTCCTTGCCCTAAGCGTAACAAAGCTGAAGGGGGTAGGCGAGTTTCAGTGGGGAGAAATAAATGGGATTAAGTCAGGAGTATCTGAGAGAGTTAGAGCTAAGGAAGGGGTAGCAATAATGGTGAAGGATCAGTTATGGAAGGAGAAGAGGGAATATAAATTTGTAAATTCAAGGATTATGTGGATTAAAATAAGGGTCGGATGCGAGAAGTGGGTCATAATAAGCATGTATGCACCTGGAGAAGAGAGAAGTGTAGAGGAGAAAGAGATTTTGGGAGATGTTAAGCGAATGTATAGGAACTTTTGAACCAAGTGAGAGAGTAATTGTGGTAGGGGACCTAAATGCTAAAGTAGGAGAAACATGTAGAGAGGGTGTGGTAGGTAAGTTTGGGGTGCCAGGTGTAAATGATAATGGGAGCCCTTTGATTGAACTTTGTATAGAAAGGGGTTTAGTTATAGGTAATACATATTTTAAGAAGAAGAGGATAAATAAGTATACAAGATATGATGTAGGGCGTAATGACAGTAGTTTGTTGGACTACGTATTGGTAGATAAAAGACTGTTGAGTAGACTTCAGAATGTACAGTGGTACCTTGAGTTACGATGGTCCCCAAAATCGCCCTTTTATGTAAGTTTATTTTTTTAAATGCTTTTGTAAGTATATTTTTAGGGGTGTAAAAGGACTAGTCTATTTTACATTATTCCTTATGCGGATAAATTCGTTTGGTAATGGCACTTGAACAGCATTCTCAAACGAAAAAATATCGTAACTCGAGGTACCACTGTACAGTGGACCCCCGAGTTTCGTAAAAACTTCACTCCTGAAGTCTGCTCAAGTGCCATTACCGAACGAATTTACTCCCTTAAGGAACAATCAAACTAACAATCAAACTAACAAAACCAGATGATCCCCTACTCCCACCTATTGAAACAGCAAACAAACTCAATGATTTCTTCTCCACCATAGGTAAAAAGCTGGCAAGCAAAATCCCAAGTTCTAATACTCCACCTAACGACTATCTCACTGGCACCTATCCGAACACACTATTCCTAGCCCCAACCAACCCAATAGAAGTTTCACTTATAATCAACACATGAAAAAACAAAGCAGGTGACCTAAATAACTTACCACCTTATATATACAAAAAAGCCTCTCAAGTTCTCTCACCAATTATTGCAACACTTTTTAACAAATCCATTGAATCCTCTACCTTCCCATCAATACTCAAAATAGCGAGGTCACCCCAATACATAAGGGAGGAGATCAAGCAGACCTGAATAACTACAGGCCGATATCTAACTTACCCCTTCTCTCCAAAATCTTTGAAAAATTAATTCATAGACAAATATATTCCTACCTCACCTCCAACAACGTATTCAACCACTGTCAATTTGGATTCAGGCCTAATAAAAATACAAATGATGCCATTATACACATGTTAGAAATAATTTACACCGCCCTTGAGAAAAAAGAAATCCCAGTGGGAATCTTCATTGATTTACGTAAAGCTTTTGATACAGTTGACCATGATCTGTTACACTTAAAATTATCGCACTATGGTATAAGAGGACACTCCCTAAACTACCTAAACTCATACCTTAGCAACAGAAACCAATATGTGTACACAAATGGAGCTAGCTCCACCGCGCAAACTATTACCGTAGGTGTCCCACAGGGAAGTGTTCTTGGCCCACTACTCTTTCTCATATACATTAACAACCTACCAAATGCATCTCAACTACTCAAACCCATACTTTTTGCAGATGACACTACATACGTTATCTCTCACCCAAGCCCAGACACACTAGCCAACACTATAAATACTGAATTGCAGAAAATATCTACCTGGATGATGACCAACAAACTTACTCTCAATATTGATAAAACCTATTTTATCCAGTTTGGGAACAGAGCTACAAACGCACCACTTAACATAATGATAAACGGGTCCCCTATCGCAAAACTCACAGAGGGAAAATTCTTAGGAATACATCTTGACAGTGGCCTCAAATTTCAGACACATATACAACAAATCTCCAAGAAAGTCTCAAAGACCGTGGGAATACTATCCAAGATACGGTACTATGTTCCACAACCAGCTCTCCTTACCCTATATCACTCACTCATTTACCCCTACCTCACCTATGGAATCTGCGCATGGGGCTCTACATCAATAACTCATCTCAGACCACTAATAACACAACAAAAGGCAGCAGTTAGAATGATAACAAATTCTCACTCCAGGCAACATACTCCACCAATATTCAAAAACCTAAACTTACTCACCATACAAGACATCCATACTTTTTACTGTGCCTATTACATACATAGAACACTCTATGCAGATATTAACCCACCACTCAAACTTCTCCTTACTAATTTTAACAGGACACATGACCATAACACTAGACACAGATCACTCTCGATGTTCCCGTGTCCACCTAACACTATGTAAAAACTCATTGCACATAAAAGGCACGAAAATTTGGAATTCATTACCTGTCATTGCCAAAGAAACCCTACCTGTAACCCAATTCAAAACGATGCTAAAAAACCACCTTCTCACCCAAAGCTAATTGCTCCTTATCAACCATTCCCAGCAAAGTAGAATATTCACTTAACGTAAAACCTGACTATTCAAGTCAATGTAATGTATGAATGAACGAATGAATGAATGTAAAACCTGTTATGAATAATACTTACCTAGCTAATTATTCCCACAACACTTACATTATAATGACCACGTAAACTAACTGCAATGCAATTAATTGTTTTAAATTGTTATCTCACTCAATTAGTTGCATTGCTGCAATAAATTGCTGCAATTAATTGATATGTTCAACTTATATTCAAACTTTATAACTTAGATATGCAACTTTACTTATTTTATAAATTATCAACCATAACTTTTTGTTGCTGCAATAAATTGCTACAATTAATTGATATGTTCAACTTATATTCAAACTTTATAACTTAGATACAGTGGTACCCCGGTTTACGATATTTTTTCATTCCAGAATGCTGTTCAAGTGCCATTACCAAACGAATTTATCTCCTTAAGAAATGTTGTAAAATAGACTAGTCCTTTTAGACCCCCAAAATTACACTTACAAAAGCATTTAAAAAAATAAACTTACATAAAAGGGTGAGTTTGGGGACCATCGTAAACCGGGGTACCACTGTATGCATCTTTACTTATTTTATAAATTATCAACCATAACTTTTTATCATTTTATTATTATTATTGCTTTAATTTGTTTAATCTGATTTAATTAATTTTATAATGAAGACAAAAGTACAAAACTATGTTCAAATTTCGTATGTTCAAATTTCATAGCTTAAATACTCACCTTTACTCATTGTATACTATCTACAAAAATTCTTACAATCTAGTTTTAAGTTAATTTTAAGTCTGCCCAAAATGCCCTGCATACTAGGGGCTTTTGGCATGTACACCTCATGTAATCTCAACAACCAAATGTAATTCTTTGTATCATGTCCAAATAAAAATTATTATTATTATTATTATTATTATTAAAAATGTCACGTAGGTTAGTCTATTTCAGACCCCCAAAAATACTTTTCCACAAGCACTTACAATATTATACTTACATAAATGTACGATTTCCGGGGTTTACGAAACTCAGGGGTCCACTGTACTTGTTTATAGAGGGGCCACAGATATATCAGATCACTTTTTAGTTATAGCTACAGTGGGAGTAAAAGGTAGATGGGATACAAGGAAAATAGAAGCAGTAAGTAAGAGAGGTGAAGGTTTATAAACTAAAAGAGGAGGCAGTTAGGGTAAGATATAAACAACTATTGGAGGATAGATGGGCTAGTGAGAGTGTAGGCAATGGGGTCGAAGATGTATGGGGTAGATTTAAAAATGTAGTGTTAGAGTGTTCAGCAGAAGTTTGTGGTTACAGGCGAGTGGGTGTGGGAGGGAAGAAGAGCGATTGGTGGAATGATGATGTAAAGAGAGTAGTAAGGGAGAAAAAGTTAGCATATGAGAGGTTTTTACAAAGTAAAAGTGATGCAAGGAGGAAGAGTATATGGAGAGAAAAAGAGAGGTTAAGAGAGTGGTGAAGCAATGTAAAAGAGAACAAATGAGAGAGTGGGTGAGATGTTATCAACAAATTTTGTTGAAAATAAGAAAAAGTTTTGGAGTGAGATTAATAAGTTGAGGAAGCCTAGGGAACAAATGGATTTGACAGTTAATAATAGGAGAGGAGAGTTATTAAATGGAGAATTAGAGGTATCGGGAAGATGGAGGAATATTTTGAGGAGTTGTTAAATGTTGATGAAGACAGGAAGCTGTGATTTCGTGTATAGGGCAAGGAGGAATAACATCTTGTAGGAGTGTGGAAGAGCCAGTTGTGAGTGTGGGGAAGTTCGTGAGGCAGTGGGTAGAATGAAAGGGGTAAGGTAGCTGGGATTGATGGGATAAAGATAGAAATGTTAAAAGCAGGTGGGGATATAGTTTTGGAGTGGTTGGTGCTATTATTTAATAAATGTATGGAAGAGGGTAAGGTACCTAGGAATGGCAGAGAGCTGTATTGTTCCTTTGTATAAAGGCAAAGGGGACAAAGAGAGTGCAAAAATTATAGGGGAATAAGTCTGTTGAGTGTACCTGGTAAAGTGTATGGTAGAGTTATTATTGAAAGAATTAAGAGTAAGACAGAAAGCAGGATAGCAGAGAACAAGGGGCTTTAGGAAAGGTAGGGGTGTGTAGACCAAGTGTTTACAGTGAAACATATAGGTGAACAGTATTTGGATAAGGGAAAGAGGTTTTTGTGGCATTTATGGATTTGGAAAAGGTGTATGATAGGGTGGATAGGGGGGCAATGTGGCAGATGTTGCAGGTGTATGGAATAGGAGGTAGGTTACTGAAAGCAGAAAAGAGTTTTTATGAGGATAGTGAGGCTCAGGTTAGAGTGTTTAGGAGGGAGGGGGACTATTTCCCAGTAAAAGTGGGCCTTAGACAAAGATGTATGATGTCACCGTGGTTGTTCAATATATTTATAGATGGGGTTGTAAGAGAAGTGAATGCGAGGGTCTTGGCAAGAGGTGTGGGGTTAAAAGATAAAGAGTCAAATACAAAGTGGGAGTTGTCACAGTTGCTTTTTGCTGATGACACTGTGCTTTTGGGAGATTCTGAAGAGAAGTTGCAGAGGTTGGTGGATGAATTTGGTAGGGTGTGTAAAAGAAGAAAATTGAAAGTGAATATAGGAAAGAGTAAGGTGATGAGGATAACAAAAGGATTAGGTGATGAAAGATTGGATATCAGATTGGAGGGAGAGAGTATGGAGGAGGTGAATGTATTCAGATATTTGGGAGTGGACATGTCAGCAGATGGGTCTATGAAGGATGAGGTGAATCATAGAATTGATGAGGGAAAAGGGTGAGTGGAGCACTTCGAGTCTGTGGAGACAAAGAACTTTGTCCATGGAAGTAAAGAGGGAATGTATGAGAGTATAGTTATACCAACACTCTTATATGGGTGTGAAGCATGGGTGATGAATGTTGCAATGAGGAGAAGGCTGGAGGCAGTGGAGATGTCATTCTGAGGTCATGTGTGGTGTGAATATAATGCAGAGAATTCGGAGTTTGGAAATTAGGAGGAGGTGCGGGATTACCAAAACTATTATCCAGAGAGCTGAGGAGGGTTGTTGAGGTGGTTTGGACATGTAGAGAGAATGGAACGAGACAGAATGACTTCGAGGTGTATAAATCTGTAGTGAGGGAAGGCGGGGTAGGGGTCGGCCTAGGAAAGGCTGAGGGAGGGAGTAAGGAGGTTTTGTGTGCGAGGGCTTGGACTTCCAGCAAGCATGTGTGAGCGTATTTGATAGGGTGAATGGAGACAAATGGTTTTTAATACTTGACGTCTGTTGGAGTGTGAGCAAAGTAACATTTATGAAAGGATTCAGGAAACCGGCAGGCTGGACTTGAGTCCTGGAGATGGGAAGTACAGTGTCTGCACTCTGAAGAGGGGTGTTAATGTTGCAGTTTTATAACTGTAGTGTAAAGCACCCTTTGGCAAGACAGTGATGGAGTGAATGATGATGAAAGTTTTTCTTTTCGGCACCCTGCCTTGGTGGAGAATCGGCCGATGTGTTTAAAAATATATATTCTATTATATATTTTCTACATATATTTATATAAATAATATCTTATATTAATTAACTTATTTATATATTAATAGTCATATTATACAACATTACATATATATATATACATTTTATATATAATAAAACCAAATATATAATATATATCAATCTGGAGAAGAGGGATTTGGAAATGCCCCACCGTGTTTTCTGACCATTTGGCATTATATTAACTTGTAGCGTAAATGATTTATGAAATGTTAACCAACAAATGTGATGAAGGAAAAGGTGAGTGGTGCATTGAGGGATCTGAGGCAAAAAAGTTTCATAGAGGCAAAGAAGGGAATGTACGAAAGTATAGTGGTACCAACACTCTTATATGGGTGTGAAGCATGAGTTGCAAATGCTGCAGCAAGTAGGAGGCTGGAGGCAGGGGAGATGTCCTGTCTAAGGGCAATGTGTGGTGTAAATATTATGCAGAAAATTCGGAATGTAGAAATTAGGAGAAGGTGTGGAGTTACTAAAAGTATTGGTCAGAGGGTTGAAGAGGGGTTGTTGAGATGGTTTGGTCATTTAGAGAGAATGGATCAAAGTAGAATGACTTGGAGAGAGTATAAATCTGTAGGGGAAGGAAAGCGGGGTAGGGGTCGTCCTAGAAAAGGTTGGAGGGAAGAGGTAAAGGAGGTTTTGTGGGCGAGGGGCTTGGACTTCCAGCAAGCATGTGTGAGCGTGTTAGATAGGAGTGAATGGAGACGAATGGTTTTTGGGACATGACGATCTGTTGGAGTGTGAGCAGGGTAACATTTTGTGAAGGGATTCAGGGAAACCAGTTAATTGATTTAGTTGGACTTGAGTCCTGGAAATGGGAAGTACAATGCCTGCACTTTAAAGGAGGGGTCTGAGATAGTGACAGCTGGGAGGGACTATTCTCAGCTGTCGTATCTGAGCTCCTCTGCAAAGACAGTGATTATGTATGAGTGTGGTGAAAGTGTTGAATGATGATGAAAGTATTTTCTTTTGGGGATTTTCTTCTTTTGGGTCACCCTGCCTCGGTGGGAGACGGCCGACTTGTTAAAAAAAAAAAAAAAAAAAAATATATATATATATATATATATATATATACTTCGTTTCTACAGTGTTGTGTATATATCGCACAACTCATCTGAGCGTGTTCAGCGACAACAACACTCATAACCAGTGTTGCCAGATTGGGCTACAAGTACCGACATGGACTAGTTTTGCTGATAGTACTCTGCTAAATGTGGAACTGTGGCTGGCCACTGGACTCTTAAGTCTTGCTTTAAACCCGTCGTGCGCAGCTTCCGCTTCAGTTATCTTGCAGTGAAGAGATCAGAGCGACGCTGGGAAAGTCATCTTCCGTCACTCTCTGAAGTATTTCAAGCTCTATTTAATGTGTTAAGATGGGTTAGTGGTTTAAGTATATATGGAAACTTGAAGACTCTGGGTTAAAAGTTCCTCTGTTGGAAAAGTGACTGACATGAAAAAATGATGGCATGAAAACTTTCCGTAAGGTCTACAAACCTGAAATTAGATCCCATAGAAGTGATCTGAAAGGAGCATGACGAATCAGTGACGTGGAAACAAAATTTATCCAAGATAAGCGATAAGCAAATGAGTCTGAAAACATTTTTTAGAATAGGAAGAGAAGCTTACCAAATCTGAAATATAGTTATGAGTGCACGTTGCTTCAGATTCATCCATTCAGGGAATGAACTATTGAAGTGATCTTATGTAGAAGAAATATTCCATCAAACTCCATGTGTGTAAATTATTATTGCACTGAACAAAATGCACTGCTATTATAAAGTAGGTGATAACACTAGCACATACGTGTTATTATAATAACACATGTGTTATTATAATAACACATACGTGTTATTATAGTGCTAGGCAAAATAATATTGTTTCACAATTCCTCGGACTTATTCCAGTTACTGGCACTGTAACAGAATTCTTACATTAATTTGTTAAAGAATAAAGAAGCTGTTAAAGAAAAAGAAATCCTCGGATCACAATGGCAGACCAGAGAGGCCTAGCTTCTCCCTAAGAGCACCTTGTGGGTGGGGAATGTGGCTAGGCAGGGGATCAGTTGGTCCCAACGATGAGGGGGTACGTGTACCTCCTCCCATGGGAGACATAGGTCTCTAATACTCCCACGACAGGGAGCCGGAGCCGGGTCGCCATCTGGTACAGACCCGGGCCGGAAGAATTCCCATCGAATCAACACCTCCTCCTCCTCCCAAATCAAGATACCCTGACTGGTTTATCAAGCAAGGAAAAAAGAAAGAAAATTTCAACTATTACGCATATAACATTTGTTCCTTACACCATAAATGTGTTCCTTGCCCCATAACATATTTCTTGCACCATAACATGTGTTCCTTGGCCAGTAAGATATGTTACTTTCCCTATAACATGGGTTCCTTGCCCCATAACATGTGTTCCTTGGCCAATAATTATGATAATTGCTCTATAATATGTGTGTCTTGCCCCATGTGTTTTTTTGCCCCATAATATGTGCTTCTTGCCCCAAAACCTGTGTAGCATGTGCAGTAACAGTTGTACCTTATTACTGACAGCGCCAGCGCGTGTGGTGACGGAAGGTCGACTGGTGACTGGACATGCTGGACAGACTATGACGGTAGAGTGTGACGCTACGGGTGATGACCCTCTCTCACTCACCTGGCACCGTCACCATGCACCTATCTCTCAAGGACACAGGTACTCACCAGATCACAGGTATTTTCCAGGTCACAGGTTGTCTAGTAGTCACAGGTAATCTTCAAATTATTGGTATTCAAATAGCTACAAGTACTCAACAGGTCAGGCATTCACCAGATCACTGATACTCACTAGATCACAAATACTCAGTGTAACATGGCTCACCAAATCTCAAGTGCTCACCAAGTCACAAATTTTCATTGAATCACAAGTACATATCAAATCATATCAGATCACGAAATAACAACACCGACTCATCACGTCACGGGTTCTGACGCCGTCTTATGTGCTCATCAGATCTCATTTATACACCAGATCACACATACTAGCTCATAGATTATCACCAGGTCAGAGGTACTGACCAAATCCCAGGGTCTCACTAGGTCGCAGGTACTCAAAAAATCATTCATACCCGCGATGTAACCTGTGCAGTTCATAGGTACGTACCTATGAGTGTGGTGCTCAGGTGTCAATGAGGTCACCAAGAAGTGTGAAGATGGCAAAGAAAAGAGGGAAAGTATACCTGATAATGAAACTATCAAGGAAACGAAAGTCTCGGAAATTTGATCAAATGTGATACCAAATGATAAAGAGAGACAGGGCTAAAATAGTAGTAGGAAATGTGAAAAAAAAGGGAATTCAAGAATTATATTGCAGGAATTAGAATGTGTTGAGAAACGAAGGAAATAATGACACAGATATATAGTCCGCCAGCAAACAATAACACTAAGAGGAAAATGTTGCATATTTTAGATAAAGTAACAGTGAGATCAGAGGAGGCAAATCTAAACTTCCAGTACTAGAAGATTTCTACCTTAAGGAGATAGACTGGGAAAACTGGAACCCTCATGAAGGACTAGAAAAATTGACAGCGAAATTTATAGAAGCAATAACGAAGAGCTTTCTAAGCTCAGCATGTGAAGTAAACGATTCAGAAAAAACGGGATCCGGTTTTTACGCAAATGAATATGACATAGCTGAATACTTGGTGGAAACAGTCATGGAGAAAGTAATGGCAGAAGTGAATAAACAAAGGTTGGAGGATCGATCCTCCGTAAGGCCCTGTACTTTCTGACTTAGACGAGACTGGAGAATACAGTGACCCGACCTAAGCAGTCTAGAAGACTGGTCTGAAACTCTCGATCCCCGCAAGCAAATCGGTGAGTACAGGTACTCAGAGAGTCACACGTAATGACCAAGAACAGGGATTCACCAGGTGACCAGTAACCAAGTTACAGTAGCTCACAAGGTTACCAGTAACCAAGTTACAGTAACTTACCAGGTGACCAGTAAACAAGTTACAGTAACTCACCAGGTGACCAGTAACCAAATTACAGTAACTGACAAGGTTACCAGTAACCAAGTTACAGTAACTCACCAGGTGATCAGTAAACAAGTTACAGTAACTCACCGAGTGACCAGTAACCAAGTTACAGAGACTCTCCAGGATCGGTCTTTAACAGGCTGCAGGTACTCACTACACTACAGGTACTCACCACAATACACGTACTCACCAGACTACAAGTACTCACCAGGTAACACTTACTCACCACGCTACAGGCACTCACCACACTACAGGTACTCACCACACTACAGGTACTCACCACACAACAGGTACTCACCACACAACAGGTACTCACCACACAACAGGTACTCACCACAACTGGTACTCACCACATTACAGGTAATCACCAGGTAACAGGTACTCACCACACTACAGGAACTCGCCAGGTTACAGGTACTCACCAGACTACAGTTATTCACCACACTGCAGGTACTCACCAGGTAACAGGTACTCACCACACTGCAGTTACTCATCACACTACAGGTACTCTCCACGGAAGACCACTCAAACCAGGTTACAGGTACTCACCAGACTACTGGTACTCGCCAGACTAGAGGTACTCACCAGCAGGTACTCAACAGACTAGAGGTACTCACCAGATTGGAGGTACACACCAGACTAGAGGTGCTCACCAGACTAGAGGTACTCACCAGACTAGAGGTACTCAACAGGCTACAGGTACTCACCAGACTAAAGGTACTCACCAGACTAGAGATACTCACCAGACTAGAGATACTCACCAGACTAGAGGTACTCACCAGGCTACAGGTACTAGGCTACAGGTACTTACCAGACTAGAGGTACTTATCAGTCTAAAGGTACTCACCAGATTAGACGTACTCACCAGACTAGAGGTACTCATCAGACTATAGGTACTCACCAGACTAGAGGTATTCACCAGGATACAGGTACTCACCAGGTAACAGGTATTTACCAGACTAGAGGTACTCACCAGGCTATAGGTACTCACCAGGTTACAGGTACTCTCCAGACTA
This sequence comes from Cherax destructor, assembly GCA_009830355.1. Taxonomy (NCBI): domain Eukaryota; kingdom Metazoa; phylum Arthropoda; class Malacostraca; order Decapoda; family Parastacidae; genus Cherax; species Cherax destructor. Next base: position 32,982 of record WNWK01006455.1, read on the forward strand.
GACGTACTCACAAGGTTACAGGTACTCACCATTCTACGGGTACTCACCAGACTAGAGGTACTCACCAGGTTTCAGGTACTCACCACATTGCAGGTACTCACCAGGTTACAGGTACTCTCCACACTACAGGAACTCACCATTTTACAAGTACTTACCACACTATAGGTACTCACCCAACTACAGGTACTCACCAGGCTACAGGTAATCACTACACTACAGGTACTCACTAGGTTACATGTACTCACTAGGTTACAGGTACTCACCACACTACTGGTACTCACCGCGTTACAGGTACTCACCACGTTACAGGTACTCACCATGCTACAGGTACTCACCAGGCTACAGGTTCTCACAGTACTACAGGTATTAACCACACTACAGGTACTAACCACACAACAGGTACTCATCAGGTAACAGGTACTCATCAGGTAACAGGTACTCACCAGGTAACAAGTACTCACCAGGTAACAGGTACTCACTACACTACAGGTACACACCACACTACATGTACTCACCAGGTTACAGGTACTCATGGTACTTAGGGAAAACTGGAGGAAATAATAGCTAGGACTGAATATGCTACAAACTCTAATCACACAATAGAGCGGAAAAGTAATGTAAAGGACCTGGGAGTGGTAATGTCCAAAGATCTCACCTTCAAGGATCACAACACTGCCACTATCACATCTGCGAGGAAACTGATAGGATGGATAATGAGAACATTCAAGACAATAGATGCTAAGCCAATGATGATCCTTTTTAAATCACTTGTTCTCTCTAGGCTGGAATACTGTTGTATATTAACATCTCCATTCAAGGCAGGTGAAATTGCAGATCTAGAGAATCTACACAGAACCTTTACTGTATCTATAAGTTCCATCAAACACCTTAACTACTGGGAACGCCTGGAAACATTGACTTGTACTCACTGGAGCGCAGGCGAGAGAAATATATCATAATCTACACCTGGAAGATTCTGGAGGGACTGGTTCCCAATATGCACACAGAAATTACTCCATTCGACAGCAAGAGACTTGGTAGGCGATGCAACGTACCCCCAGTGAAAAGTAGGGGCGTCACTGGTACACTAAGAGAAAACGCAATAAATGTCCGGGGCCCAAGACTGTTCAACAGCCTCCCACCAGCCATAAGGGTCATTACCAACAGACCTCTGGTTGTCTTCAAAAGGGAGCTGGACAGATACCTAAAGACGGTGCCGGATCAGCCGGGCTGTGGTTCACACGTTGGGCTGCGTGCGGCCAGCAGTAACAGCCTCGTTGATCAGGCCCTTATCCACCGGAGGGCCTGGTCGTGGACGGGGGCGGGGGGGCGTTGATCCCCGGAATACCCTCAGGTAGACTCCAGGTAGGCTACAGGTACTCACCACACTACAGGTACTCACTAAACTACAGGTACTCACCACACTACAGGTACTCACCAGGTTACAGGTACTCAACACACTACAGGCACTCACCTGGTTACAGGTACTCAACACACTACAAGTACTCACCACACTAATGGTACTCACCAGGTAATAGGTACTCACAAGGCTACAAGTACTCAACACACTACAGGTACTCACCACACTAAAGGTACTCACCAGGTAATAGGTACTCACCAGGCTACAGGTATTCACCACACTACAAAGAACTTTTACGGCACACACATAAGTACAATAAGGCACCTAAATTACTGGGAACGGTTGAAGGTCCTTCATCTGTATTCCCTGGAACGCAGGCGAGAGAGATACATGATAATATACCTTTGGAAAATCCTAGAGGGATTAGTACCAAACTTGCACACGAATATCACTCCCTATAAAAGCAAAAGACTCGGCAGGAGATGCAACATTCCCCCAATGAAAAGCAGAGGCGCCACGAGTACATTGAGAGACAACATAATGTGTCCGGGGGCCAAGGCTCTTCAACTGCCTCCCAGCATACATAAGGAGGATTACCAATAGACCCCTGGCTTTCTTCAAGAAGGCACTGGACAGGCACCTAAAGTCAGTACCCGACAAGCCGGGCTGTGGTTCGTACGTCAGTTTGAGTGCGGCCAGCAATAACAGCCTGGTTGACAAGACCCTGATCCACGACGAGGCCTGGTCTCAGACCGAGCTGCGGGGGCGTTGACCCCCGAAATCCTCTCCATGTAAACTCCAGGTAAACACTAGAGGTACTCATCACACTACAGGTACTCACTACACTACAGGTACTCACCACACTATGGGTACTTCCACACTACAGGTACCCACCAGGTTACAGGTACTCACCACACTACAGGTATTCACCACACTACAGGTACTCACCACAGTACAGGTACTCACCACACTACAGGTACTCACCAGGTTACAGCAACTCACCAGGTTACAGGTACTCACCAGGCTACAGGTACTCACCACACTTCAGGTACTCACCAGGCTACAGGTACTCACCACACTACATTTACTCTCCACACTACAGGTACTCACAACACTACATTTACTCTCCACACTACAGGTACTCACCAGGCTACAGTTACTCACCAGATTAGAGGTATTCACCAGGCTACAGGTACTCACCAGACTAGAGGTACTCACCAGATTAGAGGTACCCACCAGGCTACAGGTACTCACCAGACTAGATGTACTCACCAAGCTACAGGTACTCACCAGACTTGAGGTACTCACCAGACTAGAGGTACTCACAAGACCTGAGGTACTCACCAGACTAGAGGTACTCACCAGACTAGAGGTATTCACAAGACTAGATGTACGCACCAGGCTACAGGTACTTACCAAACAAGAGGTACTCACCAGGCAAAAGGAACTCACCAGGTTACAGGTATTCACCAGAGTAGAGGTACTTGTTACGTAGAATGTAGGATTTCCTGAGGCCTAATTCCTTGTCTAAGGGCAAAAGGTAAAAGTTACACAAATCGAATGTAAAACTAGGCCTCCCAGGGCTATCCCTGATAAACAAGCAGTTATTACTCCAATGAGTTGGTTATCAGAGGGTTAAGGGAAAATTCCTCGTTAGAAAAATATACATTTAAGATAACACTATATACACTCACTAAATCTACACCCATCTCTCTCTCGTTGCTGAAACACCTAAAACCAGATACAGGAAGAATCGGCAGGCTGGAGAGTCGCCGTAAAATAAACAAACACTGGGTGTGTGGGGGTGGTGTGCTGTGGGCACCACCTGCCCTACTCGACTAACAGAGCCCTGACCACGTCAGAGCCCCAGTGAGCCTACTGGTAAGCATTAAAATAGCCTATGGCGTGGTTCCTAATCAAGCACAGTACGAAAACTTAGCTCAAATGCAGTGGTCCTCACCAGCATCTCCACTCCATGCTGCCTTCACGTGACCGCCTCAAGCGACGCCAACCCGCTAAGCAAAACACAGTTGGAAAATAAGTCCCTGACAGGATTTCCTTACATTTCACAGTTTAAACTACTTTAGAGTACCCATAAAATTCATAGCATATTTCTAAAATTATGGTTGACATTTATCCATAGTTCATGCATTATGATTTACAATTATGTCATAGTTCATAAAAAATTATGGTACTCATCTCCACTATATGTACATTAATATGTCATGCTGAACCCTGTATAACAGTACTCACCTGACTAGAGGTACTCACCAGGCTACAGGTACTTACCAGGCTAAATATATCCAACTGGTTACAGGTACTCACCACACTACAGGTACTCACCAGCTTACAGGTACTCACCAGGTTACAGGTACTCACCAGACTAGAGGTACTCATCAGGTTACAGGTACTCACCAGACTAGAGGTACTCATCAGGTTACACGTACTCACCAGACTAAAGGTACTCATCATGTTACAGGTACTCACCTGACCTATCTTTTAATATTAAAAAAAAACTGTGATCTCTTACATATATTAACTCTTATAATTATTTTCGTAACTTCATGATTTCCCTGATCCACTGCATCACCCAACTTAAGTCTTAATTATACTCACACTAAGTCTCTTAAGTTGCTTGTATGCTCACTCCTACACCGACTTACCTGACACTTTAATTAGTTAAGTGTAAGTGAGGTAAATATAAGTCATATGTGGAAATTAAATTGATTTTATTAATAAGTGAGAGTTGTAACAACAAATCGCATATCAAAGGTTTTCTTGTTTACTCGTTATGACTCTGTTATCATATAGAGAAAATTGAGTAAGTGATTGTAGGATTATAAAGCTATTGCACTGTATTATTGTATCAAAGGGGAAAATCAATCAGAATATTGCTTATGCCTAAATTCTTAAATGCAGACGGTGTTCACTTTTTATATATTGTTATACACCTCAGATCGCTCAACCACTTGATCCACCCTACACTCAACTCCCTCTTTCACTTCCCTACACATGCGAGTTAATGTGGCCCCATAGACAGTCTTATAATGTTATTCAACGCTGTTCATGTCTTGTTGATAATGATCTAAAACACCTACAGGTTGATGATTAAAACACATGTGCAACAATTGAACATGTGCAACAGTTGAACATGTGCAACAGTTGAACATGTGCAACAGTTGAACATGTGCAACAGTTGAACATGTGCAACAGTTGAACATGTGTCTTAACCAAAACTGTTATGTTACTTGAGCAAGTTTTGTGATCAAGAAGCTGACAGAAATAACATCATCAGTTTCGTCCTTTACTTATATGCGGTTCTGCTTGTTACATTTTATTTTTTTACTTTGTCTTCATGCCTCCGGGGCATGAGGCAGCCTCCGGGGCATGAGGCAGCCTCTGGGGCATGAGGCAGCCTCCGGGGCATGAGGCAGCTCCGGGCATGGCACTCGGGCATGAGGCACCATCCGGGGCATGAGGCAGCCTCCGGGGCATGAGGCAGCTCCGGGGCATGAGGCAGCCTCCGGGGCATGAGGCAGCCTCCGGGGCATGAGGCAGCTCCGGGCATGAGGCAGCCTCCGGGGCATGAGGCAGCCTCCGGGGCATGAGGCAGCCTCCGGGGCATGAGGCAGCCTCCGGGCATGAGGCAGCCTCCGGGGCATGAGGCAGCCTCCGGGGCATGAGGCAGCCTCCGGGGCATGAGGCAGCCTCCGGGGCATGAGGCAGCCTCCGGGGCATGAGGCAGCCTCCGGGGCATGAGGCAGCCTCCGGGGCATGAGGCAGCCTCCGGGGCATGAGGCAGCCTCCGGGGCATGAGGCAGCTCCGGGCATGAGGCCTCCGGGGCATGAGGCAGTCTCCGGGGCATGAGGCAGCATCCGGGGCATGAGGCAGCCTCCGGGGCATGAGGCAGCCTCCGGGGCATGAGGCAGCCTCCGGGGCATGAGGCAGCCTCCGGGGCATGAGGCAGCCTCCGGCAGAGGCAGCCTCCGGGCATGAGGCAGCCTCCGGCACGGGCATGAGGCAGCCTCCGGGGCATGAGGCAGCCTCCGGGGCATGAGGCAGCCTGGGCTGAGCCTCCATGAGGCACCTGGGCATGAGGCAGCCTCCGGGGCATGAGGCAGCCTCCGGGGCATGAGGCAGCCTGGCATGAGGCAGCCTCGGGCATGCCGGGCATGAGGCAGCTCCGGGGCATGAGGCAGCTCGGCATGGGCAGCCTGGCATGAGGCACCTCGGCATGAGGCAGCTCGGCATGAGGCCCTCGGCATGAGGCACCTCCGGCATGGGCCCGGCATGAGGCAGCCGGGCTGAGGCGATCCGCAGAGGCAGCCTCGGCATGGGGCTCCGGCATGAGGCAGCTCCGGGGCATGAGGCAGCGGGCATGAGGCAGCTCGCATGAGGCAGCCTCTGGGGCATGAGACACAACTCCGTTTCAGTGCCTGTCTACAGCCTTGAAAAACCATAGCTACCAAATATCTTTTATTTCATCCTGTTCCTCTAAATTCTGAAATTACTATTTTTTTTTAAAGAATTTGTAAGTTAAGTAAAAAATAATTCAAATTAAAACATACATAAATATTTGCAGCTGTGATGTTTTAAAACATTTAGCTGGAATTCCTTCTGAACAGGGAACAAATATTCCCGAAAATACACTCCCAACAGTTAGTAGGTGATACCTAGCACTCGTGGACCATCCGGCAGAGAATTTTTGGTTGGGTTTGGGGATGTATTGTTAATTACCGGGAACTGAGTCACAGAGCTTTTAGATTGGGTAACAACAGAAGTTTTGATCGCTATCATGGATTATCATAGGTAATAATTTGTTTATTCCTTAATTAAGTCGGATGTTTACGAGTCATTCGAAGGACAGTTTCTAGACGCTTTCCAGGCGATAGATCAACCTAATAGTGAGTCAGAGAACATTTATATTATTTTCTTCCCTCCATACTGACGAAACTGGCTTTTGAGTTTTCCTGAGTATCTGCCGCCTGCATTGGTAAATCATTGTTTTTGATATCGTGTCCCAAAACGTGTTATGAGGAATATGAGTCAAGTGCTAGTTAAATTCTCATCGTGTCAGCAGGTTCACTTACTAAAAGGCTTCAATGAGCGTTAACCTGAAAACAGTACTTCAGTAGCTATAGAGCAGACCCTGGCTTACTTCAGTAATGAAGCTGGGGAGGAAAATCAGAGTTTGCTGTTGGTTAAACAGGACAACAGAGGGAGTTGAATATAAAACAGGCAGGGAACACAGTTGCCAGTGAGCAGTACAGGAAAGTTTGGCTTTAGTAATTATGGGTTGACCGCTGGTGATGTTGCAGACGCTGGTGTGACAAGTTGCGAAATAATAACAAAAAGGATAATTAACAGGAATGACTTAAGTGTATGGGATGCTAACACTGAAGAGGATTGACAGGAATAGATGTTAAGTTGGTGGAGAAAAGTTGCCGTTGCTTGTGTAAGTGTGGAGAAGGTCCAAAGGAAGCTGGAAACGCTGCAACAGTAGAGTTACCCAGATAGGTTACGCAGTTTAAGGGGGAAATTAACTGTGGGAACAGAAAAAAAAAACTTTGTTGTCACCAGAAGTGAGGGAGCTGCTGTGTGGACTGACTGGCACTTGTGGGATGACTGGCACTTGTGGGATGACTGGCACTTGTGGGATGACTGGCACTTCTGGGATGACTGGCACTTGTGGGATGACTGAAGATGTTTTTCTAGATGGTAAATTGTTGTTGACATTAATGGTGCTCACAGAAACGACAGAACTAATGAACTTTGGAAATATTAGTTATATTGCTGGAATATATCCAGCCGTAATTCGTCACACAGTATTTCGTGCATAAACGAAGTAATAGTGTGTCGTCAACCTGAAATGAGAGACTTCACTACAACGATGAGTATATCGTCAACTAATCCATTATGGTTCAGTAGGAGGAAAGGCATTTGATGGCAAGCATGATGACAAAGGCATTATTTATATTCCCTCTGGTCAATGCTTTATAGACGCGTTGCAGAACACTATTCATTCTCTGATTTTCTCGTTTATAACTTGACAACGTCTCATTCAATCCGCTTCAGATTTTCCACACTGTTCTGTTATAACTTAAGAAATATTCCTACACCTATTGTCATGTGCAGAGACCTAATTAGTGTTAAATGGACACATGTTGCCGAATACAGTAACCTTTCATTAGGTATTCCCGAAGGGATACAATTCAGTGGTTCCCTGATTTGCTGTTATTCAGACTATTTTATCTTTTATAACTTGAGGACGCCTTATCTAATCAGCTTCAAATTTTCGTCACATCTGCGCTGTAAAGTGAGAATGATTCCGGCAGTAACGATCTGACAACACAAGAGTGACCAGGCGAATCCACAGCATTGAAACGGGTAAATCCATAGTAGTATCTGAGGAAGAGATACAGCTCTCTTAAGCGAGGTATCGCTAGTAACTCTTCCTGCCATGGAACATTAATCGAAGACTTAAGCAAAATGCAGTGTCGAGACGCAAATAGTTAACTCAGCTAAGCGAGTTATCGCCACAAACTCCACACTGGAGAACATTAACAGACATATTAATGCTTATGAGTTTATCTTGTGGACAAGTGATGGTAAAGTCAATCAGCCTTGAACAATTCGACGTACTGTGTATTTGTGCAGGGAAATAGAATTTTAGTGTGTACGACGAACTGGCCACAGTATTTAATGAACATTCAATGTGACTCAGTGACAAAGAATTGAAGACATCCTCGTGATTCATCGGGGTACCACCGTCATATCTTAAATCAAGCCATTGATACCATGGTAGTGTCACATGGCCCCCACTACACAGGCCGAGGTGAGTGCAATAACTATGTTTCAATCTCTTAATATTTACGGAGTGGAGCCAAGTGTGGTTCCTGAAAATATTAACGTTGTACAGTTACGGAAAAAAATTCTTATGCTTAGGGATAGTGAATAGCATCAGATACCATGACTAGATGGTGATCCGCCCAGACCTGGTAAAACATGTGATCTCCCCAGGTACGTACCCTTGATATAGCTAGGGCAGGGCTAACAAGGTTGCATCCACCATCTTTCAGCCCCGTGGGACATAAGACGCTCGCCAAAACAAGACGATTTTTAGGGTGCAGCTGCTGAAAGTCTTAAGTTGTCACAACTTAAAGATAAGTACACACAAAGACCTGTGAAGGTGTAAGGGACCTTCAAACTCTCAAAGAGCTTTTGAAGGAGCACCCCCCCTTCCCTCCTTATGAAAAGAAAACAGAAAAATGAATTATAACAAAATAAGATAAACAAATTTTTATTGAATATAAGCAAATCTCATAAAATATAAAACAATTAAATATGAAATAGTCCTGACTGAAGCAAATGATGGAAAAATTAAATGAATAAATCAATCAAATGAAAAAGCTTAATGTGTACAGAAAGATTGTCTTCTGAGTCTGTTGGTGTTATGGCAAGGCTCAGAGGATAGCTGGAGTGTAACGGGACGCTGGAGATAAAGGAGGTCACAGGTGTTCGTTACTATTGTGAAGTTACAATGATTACAATTCTTACAATGCCTATGATTGTGCTCAGGTAGCAGCTTACGTAACGGAGCTACCTGCCGGTATTGGTAATCAAATTGAGCTCGGCAACAGAGTATAAAGAACAAGGCAAGTTGCTGAGATAGTAGCTCTGCCCTGGTGGTATACAAAAAACAGAGTTCTCAAGTGAGACTTTTGACCTGCACCGAAGTAGTGAGGGGGGAGGGCAAGGACGACCTCAGCACGGGAAAAAGCAGTGGCAAAAGGTCGTGCCAGTCAGAGTTGCGAGAGACAGGTGAACGACCCCTGGGCCACACATGTCTGCTGGACGAGCCTTGGGTCACACGTCAACAGAGTTCTCGTAATGATACCGGAGTGTAGATCTAAAGCAAAGGTGAAGGAACAGCAGAGTTCCCAAGTTGGAGATTAAGACACTTAAGCAACATTTGGGAATCTTTACTGAAGAAACGTTTCGCCACACAGTGGCTTCATCAGTCCAATACAAAGCAGAAAGTTGTCCCTCGGCCTGGAGTCGATGTGTTCAGTCCATCAATCTTATAGAAAGTACAGCATAGAGCCGTAGAAGTGGCTTATATACTGTAGTCAGGTAAGGCGAAGCAGGAGGAGGCGGGGTCATAGTGGTACCATCCACTAGTCGAAGTAGGTCTTCGTCCAAAGGTTGGACTCCAGGCCGAGGGACTGATTACCTCAAACTCCTCCTCTCCTTACAACTTTCTGCTTTGTATTGTATTGTGGCGAAACGTTTCTTCAATAAAGATTCCCAAATGTTGTTTAAATGTCTTAATCTCCAACTTGTCGGTTTTCGAAACCATTTGTCACACAGAGTTCCCAAGATTGTGGACCTGCACAGTCGAGTTCCCTTAAAGTAGTAGACGGGTAGACCAGAGGTGAAGGAACAGCTGAGTTCCAAAGATTCTAAATTCTTCAGTTTCTGTTCTATTATTAGATCGTGCTGCTTGTCTCGTCTCGCATCTGGTGGGTGACCCAAAGGAAATTATGAATATAAGAACATAAGAAAGAAGGAATACTGCAGCAGGCCTACTGGCCCATGCGAGGCAGGTCCAAGTCTCCAACAGGCTTAAGACAATGCCCCGACCCAGCCAGGTCAGGTTACATTCACTTAAGGAAGAAGCACTGCCTCTGACCTAGTAGCAGAAGCTAGTCAGGACCAACTCACACTCAACCGCACCCACTCATATAATTATCTAGCCGACCACCTGGAGCTACCGTCTCCACTTAAGGAATTAGTACGGCAACTGACCTGGTAGTACAAGCTAGTCAGGTCCAAACTCACACCCACCCACACCCATTTATGTATTTATCTAACCTATTTTTAAAACTACACAACGACTTAGCTTCTATGAGGGTACTCGGGAGTTTGTTTCACTCATCCACAACTCTATTACCAAACCAGTGCTTTTCCTATATCCTTCCTGAATCTGAACTTTTCGAACTTGAAACCATTGCTGCGAGTCCTGTCTTGGATGGATATTTTCAGCACGCTATTTACATCCCCTTTATTTATTCCTGTTTTCCATTATACACTTCAATCATATCCCCCCGAATTCTACGCCTTTCTAGACAGTGCAGATTCAAGGCCCTCAGTCTATCCTCATAGGGAAGATTTCTGATACATGGGATCAACTTTGTCATCCTCCTCTGCACGTTTTCCAGTGCATTTATATCCATTCTGTAATACGGTGACCAGAACTGTGCAGCATAATCTAAATGAGGCTAACCAAAGATATATAGAGTTGAAGAACAACCTGAGGACTTCTATTATTTATACTTCTTGATATGAAGCCAAGGATTCTGTTAGCTTTATTGTGAACACTTATGCACTGTTGTCTTGGTTTCAGATTACTACTAACCAGAACTCCAAAATCCTTCTCGTAATCACAAGTATTAAGATCTACATTATTCAGTTTATATGTGGCATGGTTATTGTCCTGCCCAACATTTAGAACTTTGCATTTGTCTTCATTAAACTGCATCTGTCATTTCTTCGACCACTGCATCAGTCTATTCAAATCATCCTGGAGTGCTCTAATGTCCTCATTAGAATGAATTGGACGGCCTATTTTGGTGTCATCAGCAAATTTGCTTATGTTGCTATTTATTCCCTCATCTATGTCGTTTATGTAAATTGTAAACAACAGGGGGCGCAAAACTGACCCCTGTGGAACACCGCTTGAGACGTGCCCCCATTCTGATTTCTCTCCATGTATGTAAACTCTCTGCCGCCTATTTGTCAACCATGCCTCTACCAGGAAAAAAATTCTCCTCCTATTCCGTGTGCCTTAAGTTTCCTCATTAGCCTCTGAAGTGGAACTTTATCGAAAGCCTTACTGAAGTCCATATACACAATATCATATTCATTACCATGATCTACATCCTCAAACACTTTAGTGAAAAAGTTAGTAAATTCGTAAGACAGGAACGCCCCTTAGTAAAACCGTGTTGAGATTCATTAATCAATTTATGCTTTTCAAGATGGCTACGAATTGCCTCGGCAATTATTGATTCCATAAATTTACCAACTATGGAGGTAAGGCTTATTGGTCTATAGTTCGAAGCTAAGGACCTGTCACCTGCCTTGTAAATAGGTATTACATTTGCCCTTTTCCACTTGTCTGCACTATGCCAGTTTGTAGTGATATATTGAAAAGACTTGCCAAAGGTTTGCTAAGTTCTCCTTTACATTACTTTAAAACTCTTGCAAACAGTTCATCAGGGCCTGGGGATTTGTTAGGTTTTAATTTCTCTATTTGTCTGAGGACCATGTCACTAGTTACCCCAATCGAGCATAGTCTATTATCTTCCTGTTCTACATAATTTATTATTTCTGGAATTCCACTGGCATGCCAGTGGCTCTCCTTGCATTACAGTTTTATAATTGTAACTACCAATAACAGTGTACACTTGTAACATGCATCGAAATAAAAATATTATTATTATTATTATTATATTACTGTCCGTGATCTGTCCTGAGTTACTCTTAAGTGGGCCTATCTTGTCCCTAATCTTACTTCTGTATACCTGAAAGAACCCTTTTGGGTTAGTCTTCGAATCCCTTGCGACCTTAGCCTCATAATCCCTTTTTGCTTTTCTTATTCCTTTTTTTTATTTCTCTCTTTAATTGAAAATATTGATTTCTTATCTGTTCATCCCCTCCTTTGATACGCCTATATATGCCTCTTTTTTGACCAATGAGATGTTTTAATCTATTGTTCATCCATTTAGGATAATTTTTATTAGATCTAATTTCCCTACTCGGAACAAAAGTTGTCTGGGCAGCTAGAACTACGCTCTGGAAAACGTCATATTGGCAACCAAAACCACCTACCTGATCCATAGTCAGGTCATCCCAATTTAGCCCACCTAGGTAATTTCTCAGCCCCATGAAGTCGGCTAAGCGAAAGTCTGGAATAGGGACTTGATTGCAGTTACCTGGGTAATTCCATGATATATTGAAACTAAGTGATTTGTGATCGCTTTCCCCAAGCTGTTCATTAACCTCAAGATTATTAATTAGTGATTCTTTGTTGGCAAGAACCAAATCAAGCAAGTTGCTACCTCTAGTTGGTTCTGTCACAAACTGTTTTAAAAAACAATCCTGAACCGTATTAAGGAAGACACTAGACTCAAGATTACCTGTCACATTGTTCCAATCAATTTGTCTAAAGTTAAAATCTTCCATTAACACATTTTCATCTATAGACGCCTTATGAATTTCGTCCCATAGCAGCTTACTGCGTCCCCTATACAGGATTGGGGGCCTGTAAATCACACCCAAAATTAATTTTTCACGACCATCGATAAACTGTAGCCAAACAGATTCTGTGTCCGATGTTTCTAATCTTATATATTGTCTAACACAACAATTTAAATTATCTCTGACATACATCGCCACTCCACCACCCTTCCTGTTGACCCTATCAGTGTGGAATAGTTTATAACCTAGTATGTTGCACTCGGAAGGCATTTCTGTTCTTTCAGGATGAACCAGGTCTCTGTTATAGCAATAATATCTATATTACCTGCACTTTCAAGTAATCTTAGCTCATCTATCTTATTTCTTAGACTCCTACTATTTGTATAGTAAACCTTAAGGGAGCTAGTCACTCGTTGCCCTCTACTATCTCTCTTTGTTTACTAGCAACTTTATTTTGAATATTGTCTTTTAAACATATCCCTGAGGTATCCTGGTAACATCACTAGTTTCGTGATTTCACTGCAATATAGACTGCTTGTTGAGGCGGGTATTCAAACAGGAGGAGGTTGAAATTAATCCTTGAGATACCACTGCCACGAGTGTCCTCGGATCACGAGAAAAACATGTAGCTCTGCTGCATATCGTGATCTTTGAATATACATATATAAACTGTCGTATCTGAGCGCCTCTGCAAAGACAGTGATTTTGTATGAGTGAGGTGAAAGTGTTGAGTGATGATGAAAGTATTTTCTTTTTGGGGATTTTCTTTCTTTTTGGGTCACCCTGCCTCGGTGGGAGACGACCGACTTCTTGAAAAAAAAAAAAAAAAAAATATATATATATATATATATATATATATATATATATATATATATATATATATATATATATATATATATATATATATATATATTATATATATATTTTTTTTTTTTCAAGAAGTCGGTCGTCTCCCACCGAGGCAGGGTGACCCAAAAGAAAGAAAATAACCAAAAAGAAAATACTTTCATCATCATTCAACACTTTCACCTCACTCATACAAAATCAGTCTTTGCAGAGGCACTAAGTTACGACAGTTTAGAAGTCCCTCCAAACTTCCAATATCCCAAACTCCTTTTTTAAAGTGCAGGCATTGTACTTTTCATTTCCAGGACTCAAGTCCGGCTAACCAGTTTCCGTGAATCCCTTCACTTAATATTACCATGCTCACACTCCAACAGCTCGTCATGTCCCAAAAACCATTCATCTCCATTCACTCCTATCAAACACGCTCACACACTCATTCTGGAAGTCCAAGCCCCTCGCCCACAAAACCTCCTTTACTCCCTACCTCCAACCTTTTCGAGGACGACCCCTACCCCGCCTTCCTTCCCCTACAGATTTATACGCTCTCCAAGTCATTCTACTTTGATCCATTCTCTCTAAATGACCAACAAACCTCAGCAACGCTTTTCAGCCCTCTGACTAATACTTTTATTAACTCCACACCTCCTAATTTCCACACCGAATTCTCTGCATAATATATACGCCACACATTGCCCTTAGACAGGACATCTCCATTGCCTCCAGCCGCCTCCTCGCTGCGATATTTACAACCCAAGCTTCACACCCTCATAAGAGTGTTGGTACCACTATTCATTCATATATATATATATATATATATATATATATATATATATATATATATATATATATATATATATATATATATATATCGTCAATAGATAAAACTGGTCAATTAGGAAGAACTCGTTTAAAATTAAATCCTTTCTGCAAGGGGTAAGAAGCCCCTATCACGTGCTTTTAACATCCTATGGAGAGGGAGCATGGACACTGGGGTCGTCCCGCAGTTACTAAAAACAACAGACATAGCCCCACTCCACAAAGGCGGCAGTAAAGCAATAGCAAAGAACTACAGACCAATAGAGCTAACGTCCCATATCATAAAAATCTTTGAAAGGGTTCTAAGAAGCAAGATCGCCACTCATCTAGATGCCCATCAATTACACAACCCAGGGCAGCACGGGTTTAGAGCAGGTCGCTCCTGTCTGTCCCAACTACTGGACCACTACGACCAGGTTCTAGATGGTCTAGAAGACAAACAGAATGCAGATGTTTTATACACAAACTTTGCAAAAGCCTTTGACAAGTGTGACCATGGTGTAATAGCACACAAAATGCGTGATAAAGGAATAACAGGAAAAGTTGGTAGATGGATCTATAATTTCCTAACAAGTAGAACACAAAGAGTAGTAGTCAACAGAGTAAGGTCTGAGGCAGCTAATGTGAAAAGCTCTGTTCCACAAGGCACAGTACTTGCTCCCATCCTGTTCCTCATCCTCATATAGGACATACACAGGGATATAAGCCACAGTGCCGTGTCTTCCTTTGCAGATGACACCCGAATCTGTATGACAGTGTCCACCGTTGAAGACACTGCAAGACTCCAAGCAGACATAAACCAAATCTTTAAATGGGCTGCAGAAAACAGTATGAAGTTCAATGATGAGAAATTTCAATTACTCAGATACGGAAAACGTGAGGAAATTAAAATCTCATCGGAGTACAAAACTAATTCCAACCACACAATAGAGCGAAAAACTAATTTCAAAGACCTGGGAGTGATCATGTCAGAGGATCTCCCCTTCAAGGACCATAACACCGTAGCAATCGCATCTGCTAGAAAAATGACAGGATGGATAATGAGAACCTTCAAAACCAGGGATGCAAAGCCCATGTTGACACTTTACAAATCGCTTGTTCTATCTAGGCTGGAATATTACTGCACACTAACTGCACCTTTCAAGGCAGGTGAAATTGCTGACCTTGAAAATGTGCAGAGAACCTTCACGGCACGCATAACTGCGCTAAACCACCTCAATTACTGGGAACGCTTAAAGTTTCTAAACTTGTACTCCCTAGAACGCAGGCGGGAGAGATACATTGTTATATACACGGAAAATTCTCGAGGGATTAGTACCAAACTTGCACACGAAAATCACTCCTACGAATGAAAAGCAGGGGTGCCACTAGCACGTTGAGGGACAACACAATAAGTGTCAGGGGTCCAAGATTGTTCAACTGCCTCCCATCATACATAAGGGAGATTACCAACAAACTCCTGGCTGTCTTCAAGCAGGCACCTAAAGTCGGTACCTGACCAGCCAGGCTGTGGCTCGTACGTTGGACTGCGTGCGGCCAGCAGTAACAGCCTGGTTGATCAGGCTCTGGTCCAACATGAGGCCTGGTCACATACCTGGCCGCGGGGGCGTTGACCCCTGGAATTCTCTCCAGGTAAACTCCAGGTATATATTTTAAGATATATTTTTTTTAATTTATGTTAATGTAAAAATTAATAATTTTGTAACAAAAGAACCTTAGAAAACTTACCTACCCTTATTATAACAATCGCAAATTAATTTAGCCTAATCCAGCAAAATATATTTTAGATAAGTTTACAATAATTTAATAATAAACAAACTCAATGAAATATATCTTTTTCGTTAGGTTGAGAATGATTTTTGCGAAATTATTGCAAACACAAATTTTCGCTTGACTTATTCGGCAAGGAGATCGTTGCTATTTAAGCCAAAATCGCAAGTTTTACCTATACCGCTCGACATGTACATATAATATACATTGTGTCCTGTTCAGTGGACACAACAACTGTCACTTGGACATAATTCATCGAAGTGTTCGGTTGTGCAGGTTCTTCCTGGTCATGGTGAACACCATTTCCGATTTTGCTCTTCGTGTGACTACTTGGGAAAGCCTATACTAATTGGCCTCAAACTATGAAAAAAGATGTATCGTACATAAAAGAAAGTTCAAATTGTTTTTGGAGTTGTAGGTATCAATTTGATAATAATATTTAAAATTCACATGGTATTTTTTGCATGTAAAATAACTTAAGGAAGCCTTTTTTGAACGATGCATCTTATAAAAATTTGCCAATTTACTAACAAGGTTAATAAACTTGTGATTGTATGTGATAGTTCGAGAATGCATATTCAGGTCGGATTTTAAATATTTCTGCTTGTGTTTCTCGCAATGAAAGTTCCACATTGATTTTAAGTAGTATAAGCTTTAATTTTAAAAATTTAATTCACAAATTATTTTCGGTGCTTTAACATAATTATATGACACTTAAATGGTCTTGAAATTTTAAACATATATTTTTCATGTTTCCATTACTTCTACTTCCTCCTTTAACGTCTCTCATCTTTCGTCCATAATTTCCAAATTCAGTTGCTGCTCTGGCTTTCTCAGTGTACTTATCTCTTCCCTTAAGCACTTCCTTCTAAAATCAAAATTTAATTTAAAACTCTCCCATTCTCCTTTTGCACTTTCTCAACACATATTTAACTTCTCTTTTCTTTCCGTACACAGTGCATTTAGCATATTTTTACATAAAAACAGTTATTTTACACTTTTTTTCCTTTACCTCATCATTCCATCAGTAACTTTTTTTCCCCACCGGCACTTTTTATCCTCTTTTGTCAACTATGGCACTTTAATTTTGACCCCACACCATTCCTTTTCATTTGTGACTCTCGCACTCTCCAACTTTATTTTCATCAGTTGTTCAGAATTTCTTCTAACTCTCTCTTAAACAGTTAATTCATTGACACTTTTTTCAGAGGCACCATTCTTCTTATTTACTCCATTTGTTTCTTACCCTCACGGCTAAATAATAATCAGGCATATCAGTCGCTCCTCTAAAATCAAGTATGTTCTGATGTCTCCTAATTAACCTTTCATCCACCAAAATTAGTCTAGATGAGGCCTGGTCACAGACCGGGTCGCGGGGGAGTTGACCCCAGGAACCCTCTCCAGGTATACTCCAGGTATAGACAACTGCTGTCATGGCTCATAAGAACATAATATAATATAACCTCTGGTCTTCTGTTGCTAACACGTCTTGATATAAATCCCAGTAATCTATTTGCCTTATTACGTACGCTTAGGCATTGCTGTCTTGGTTTAAGGTTGCTGCTTACCATCACCCCCAAGTCCTTCTCGCAATCTGTATGGCTAAGTTCTACGTTATTTAACTTATAAGTGCTTGGGTTATGGACACTCCCGAGCTTCAGAACCTTGCATTTATCTACATTGAACTGCATCTGCCACTTTTCTGACCACGAATTAAGTTTGTCTAAATCTTCCAGAAGTTCTATGACATCTATGTTTGAATCAATTATCCTACCTATCTTCGTGTCGTCGGCGAATTTGCTCATATCACTAGTAATTCCCTCGTCAAGGTCATTGATATATATTATAAATAACAATAGGCCTAAGACTGATCCCTGTGGAACACCACTTGTTACAAGTCCCCATTCGGATTTAACCCCATTTATGCACACTCTCTGCTTCCTATTGGTGAGCCATGACTCGATCCATGACAGCACTTTTCCCCCAATGCCATGAGCTGCCACTTTCTTTAACAGTCTCTGGTGCGGTACTCTATCAAAAGCCTTACTAAAGTCTAAATAAACAATATCGAATTCTTTATCGTGATCAACAGCCTCAAAAGCTTTAGTGAAGAAGGTAAATAAATTAGATAGGCAGGAACGGCCCCTCGTGAATCCATGCTGAGTATCATTAATCAAATTATGGTTATCTAGATGGCTTCTAATAATATCAGCTATAATTGACTCTAGTAATTTGCCTACAATTGAGGTCAGGCTTATTGGGCGGTAATTTGACAGTAGTGACTTGTCCCCTGCTTTAAAAATAGGAATTACATTAGCCACCTTCCACATATCAGACACTACACCTGTTTGAAGAGATAAATTAAAAATGTTAGATATTGGTTCACAGAGTTCCATTTTGCATTCCTTAAGAACCCTTGCAAAAAGCTCATCAGGACCCGGCGATTTATTTTGTTTCAGTCGGTCTAGTTGTTTCATAACCATTTCGCTAGTGACTGTGATATTACATAATTTATCTTCTTCTGGGCCTCTGTAAAAATTAATTACTGGGATATTATTAATGTCTTCCTGTGTGAAAACCGAGAGAAAATAATTATTAAAAATAGAGCACATATCATTCTCCTTGTCAGTAAGATGCCCAAAGTTATTTTTAAGGGGACCTATCTTATCCCTAACTTTTGTTCTATAAACCTGGAAAAAACTTTTTGGGTTAGTTTTTGAATCCCTAGCAACTTTAATTTCATAGACATAGTCCCGTTTAGCTTTTCTTATTCTCTTTTTAACGTCCCTCTTAATGTCAGTATACTGATTTATAAGATGACCCTCACCTCTTTTTATGCGCCTATAAATTCCTTTCTTCTGCCCTAAAAGATATTTGAGCCTATTATTCATCCATTTTAGGTCATTTCTACTTGATCTAATTTCTTTATATGGGATAAATGTTCTTTGGGCAGCCTGTATAGTGTTAAGAAAACTGTCATATTGATACCTCTCTTCTTCACCCCAGTCCACAGTTGATAAGTGTTCTCTAAGTCCATTATAATCTGCTAAGCGAAAATCTGGGACCGTTACATCCATTCAATGCTAAAGGTAATTCGCTTGAGCCGAGTTCCTCAGTGATTTCTAAAATATTAACAAGGGTTTCCTTGCTTGCCAGAACCAAGTCAAGTAGGTTATTTCCCCTTGTAGGTTCTGTTACAAACTGCTTCAAAAAGCAATCCTGAACTATTTCTAAAAAGTCGTTAGATTCTAAATTCCCTGTCAAGAAATTCCAATCAATCTGACTAAAGTTAAAGTCCCCTAGAATTACTACGTTATCGTGCCTTGTGGCCTTAACAATTTCCTCCCAAAGTAGTCTCCCTAGTTCCCTATCTAAGTTTGGAGGACGGTAAATCACGCCTAAAATCAATTTTTCACACCCCTCTGAAAATTCTATCCAGACAGACTCTGTATGTGTTAATTCAGACTTTATACTCGTTTTTATGCAAAAATTTAAATGATCACGGACATAGAGTGCCACCCCACCCCCCTTCCCGATACTTCTGTCTACTTGGAACAATTTAAAACCCTGAATGTGATATTCGGCAGGCAAGTCCCGATTTTTCATATTAAACCATGTCTCAGTTATTGCAAAAACATCAATATTACCCGTACTTGCAACTAATCTCAACTCGTCCATCTTATTCCTAGCACTACGACTATTGGTGTAATACATATTTAAAGACCCTCCTTTCTCTTTACCCTTCATGCTCATCTCAGTTTTTCCACTATACCTATTACTGTCCTTGTCATCTAGTGTCACTAGCTTTCCACTATCCACCTTATTCTGCCTATTACTAGTTCTCCTAGAACTTATAATATTACTACACTGGGACTTCTCTGTTTTCCCCCAAAAACCCATACCACTAACTATTTCTAGTTTAAAGCCCTAACAGCTCCCTCCACTGCAGTTGCCAGTGCCCCCACCCCAGACCTGGATAAGTGAACCCCATCCCTGGCATACATGCCATTTCTGCCATAGAAGAGGTCCCAGTTGTCAATGAATGTTACTGAATTTTCCTTACAGTATTTGTCCAGCCAGCAATTGACACCAATTGCCCTGGACAGCCATTCATTTCCAACTCCTCTCCTTGGCAAAATACCACATATGACAGGGTTCCCACCCTTCTTCCTAATTATGTCTATTGTTGACCTAAACCTGCTAGTCAGGTCCTCACTCCTACGTCTGCCAACATCGTTGCCTCCAGCACTGAGACAGATAATAGGATTGCTCCAATTACCTCTCATGATGTCGTCCAGACGGCTAACAATATCCTCCATCCCAGCCCCAGGAAAGCAAACCCTCTGTCTCCTACTCCTATCAATCAAACAGAAAGCCCTATCCATGTACCTAACCTGACTGTCCCCAACAGCAACAATGCTTTTACCTTCCTTGTGTCGTTCGTCGTGACGCTCCCAGAAGTCGACTCACATTCATCGGGTAGCACGGAAAATGGGTTCGATGTTTCCACAACATTCTCCTGGGTCTTCGTTGTTTCTACCTCTCCACCCGTCCTCTTGATCCTTAACTTTGTCCCATGCGCTTTAGCCACTGTCCAGGTTCCTTTCTTGGCTTGAGGATTCTCAACAGGAGGATTACTACGAATCCTCTTGTTTTCCTCAGTCAGTCGCTGTATCTCAAGCTTAGCTACCCTCAGTTCTTCCTTCAGCTGCTGGTAGAGTAGCTCAAGAGAGGACATCTTCTTCAGATTCACAGAGAGCACAGAAGACACGTCTTCACTGAGTTAAGTCACGTCCACCACTGAGTCACGTCCACGTTACACTTCTTGATATAAATCCCAGTAATCTGTTTACCTTATTACGTACGCTTAGGCATTGCTGTCTTGGTTTAAGGTTGCTGCTTACCATAACCCCCAAGACCTTTTCGCAATCTGTATGGCTAAGTTCTACGTTATTTAACTTATAAGTGCTTGGGTTATGGACACTCCCGAGCTTCAGAACTTGCATTTATCTACATTGAACTGCATCTGCCACGTTTCTGACCAGGAATTGAGTTTGTCTAAATCCTCCTGAAGTTCCCTGACATCTACGTTTGAATCAATTGTCCTACCTATCTTCGTGTCATCGGCGAATTTGCTGATATCACTAGTAATTCCCTCATCAAGGTCATTGATATATATTATAAACAACAACGGGCCTAAGACTGATCCCTGTGGAACACCACTTGTTACAGATCCCCACTCGGATTTAACCCCATTTATGCACACTCTCTGCTTCCTGGAAATAAATGGTATAAAATACCGACACAATGGAAAAATAAACACATAAGCAGTATAATGTGATCCTATATTGACAACGTTTCGCCCACGCAGTGGGCTTTATCGAGTCAGACAGATCTACCTGGAAAAAGAGTAACATGAGTATTTATAAGATTTAGTCAGGTGGAGAATGCTGGGTCAGGTGGAGAATGCTGCATGTGACAGTCTTCAAAGTAGTGTGATAGTTTAAAACTTTGTGTGACTTAAAGGACCTGCAGTGTTCCATTCATGAGTTCTATGTTGGATAGCGTTGAAGAAGTTTCTTGGCAATAGGTTCAGCTATGTTGTAGAAGCCGTTGTTCTGGTTGAAGTTGTTGGATATACAGATAAGTGATGATTCCAGGATTCTTCGGTATTGAGTGTTGTCTTCTCTGGCGATGAGTCTTGCGTTTCTGTAGTTGATTAAATCTTATAAATACTCATGTTACTCTTTTTCCAGGTAGATCTGTCTGTGACTTGATAAAGCCCACTGCGTGGACGAAACGTTGTCAATAAAGGATCACATTATACTGCTTATGTGTTTATTTTTCCACTCTGCTTCCTATTGGTGAGCCATGACTCGATCCATGAAAGCACTTTTTCCCCAATGCCATGAGCTGCCACTTTCTTTAACAGTCTCTGGTGCGGTACTCTATCAAAAGCTTTACTAAAATCTAAATAAACAATATCGAATTCTTTATCGTGATCAACAGCCTCAAAAGCTTTACTAAAGAAGGTTAATAAATTAATAGGCAGGAACGGCCCCTCGTGAATCCATGCTGAGTATCATTAATCAAATTATGGTTATCTAGATGCCTTCTAATAATATCAGCTATAATTGACTCTAGTAATTTGCCTACAATTGAGGTCAGGCTTATTGGGCGGTAATTTGACGGTAGTGACTTGTCCCCTGCTTTAAAAATAGGAATTACATTAGCCATCTTCCACATATCAGACACTACACCTGTTTGAAGAGATAAATTAAAAATGTTAGATATTGGTTCACAGATTTCCATTATGCATTCCTTAAGAACCCTTGCAAAAAGTTCATCAGGACACGGCGATTTATTTTATTTCAGTCGGTCTAGTTGTTTCATAACCATTTCACTAGTGACTGTGATATTACATAATTTATCTTCTTCAGGGACACTATAAAAATTAATTACTGGGATATTATTAGTGTCTTCCTGTGTGAAAACCGAGAGAAAATAATTATTAAAAATAGAGCACATGTCATTCTCCTTGTCAGTAAGATGCCCAGAGTTATTTTTAAGGGGACCTATCTTATCTCTAACTTTTGTTCTATAAACCTGAAAAAAACTTTTTGGGTTAGTTTTTGAATCCCTTGCAACTTTAATTTCATAGTCCTTTTTAGCTTTTCTTATCCCCGTTTTAACGTCCCTCTTAATGTCAGTATACTGATTTATAAGATGACCCTCACCTCTTTTTATGCGCCTATAAATTCCTTTCTTCTGCCCTAAAATATATTTGAGCCTATTATTCATCCATTTTGGGTCATTTCTACTTGATCTAATTTCTTTATACGGGATAAATGTTCTTTGGGCAGCCTGTATAGTGTTAAGAAAACTCTCATATTGATAGCTCTCTTCGTTACCCCAGTCCACAGATGATAAGTGTTCTCTAATCCCATTGTAATCTGCTAAGCGAAAATCTGGGACCGTTACTGAGTTATCCCTACTATTGTACATCCATTCAATGTTAAAGGTAATTGATTTGTGGTCGCTTGTGCCGAGTTCCTCTGTAATTTCTAAATTAATAAATAGGGTTTCCTTGTTTGTGAGGACCAAGTCAAGTAGGACTACATGGTCTCGTGTGTCACACATCTGAAGGAAAGTATACTAAACATAAGGAGGTCAACCACATCATAAAGAGAAGTCTCGTCACAGCCCGTTGCCCAACTGAACGGGAACCCCAAGTGCAGAGGTCTCATGGAAGTCAAAAGCGTCCTGATGGAGCCACTATGCTACCCTGGAAGGATGGTAAGCAGATTGCCTGGGACTACACCTGTGCCGCCACGTTGGCGGACACCTACTTGCCATACTCTGAAGCTGGAGACGGTGGAGCTGCCAGTTTCAGAGAGACCCAGAGGACCCACAAATATGAAGGCCTTTCCCCTTGCTATAACTTCATCCTAGTAGGATCGCAGACCCTTGGAGCATGGGGCAAGTGTGCTCTAAAGTTCCTCAGAGAGCTAAGTGAAAAACTCATCACAGAAACCAAGGATCACAGAGAGGCCAGCTTCCTCTTTCAGAGACTCAGTGTTGTGATCCAGAGGAAAAATTCCTGCAGCATTCTAGACATGCAACCCACCGCCGCGGAATTGAATGAAGTATTCGAGACGTAGACTCTGAGATGTTATTTATGTTGTTCTACTTCTTATTGTAATTTTAAAGTTCACAATATATATATATATATATATATATATATATATATATATATATATATATATATATATATATATATATATATATATATATATATATATATATATATATATATATATATATATATATATATATATATATATTTATTTATTACACATCGGCCGATTCCACCAAGGCAGGGTGGCCCGAAAAGAAAAACTTTCATCATCATTCACTCCATCACTGTCTTGCCAGAAGGGTGCTTTACACTACAGTTATAAAACTGCAACATTTACACCCCTCCTTCAGAGTGCCGGCACTGTACTTCCCATCTCCAGAACTCAAGTCCGGCCTGCCGGTTTCCTGAATCCCTTCATAAATGTTACTTTGCTCACCTCCAACAGCACGTCAAGTATTAAAACCATATGCCTCCATTCACTCCTATCAAATACGCTCACACATGCTTGCTGGAAATCCAAGCCCTCGCACACAAAACTTCCTTTACCCCTCCCTCCAACCTTTCCTAGGCCGACCCCTACCCCGCCTTCCCTCCACTACAGATTTATACACTCTCGAAGTCACTCTGTCTCGTTCCATTCTCTCTACATGTCCAAAACACCTCAACAACCCTCCTCAGCTCTCTGGACAATCGTTTTGGTAATCCGCACCTCCTCCTAATTTCCAAACTCCGAATTCTCTGCATTATATTCACACCACACATTGACCTCAGACATGACATCTCCACTGCCTCCAGCCTTCTCCTCGTTGCAACATTCATCACCCATGCTTCACACCCATATAAGAGCGTTGGTATAACTATACTCTCATACATTCCTCTCTTTACTTCCATGGACAAGGTTCTTTGTCTCCACAGACTCCGAAGTGCTCCACTCACCCTTTTCCCCTCATCAATTCTATGATTCACCTCATCCTTCATAGACCCATCCCCGACATGTCCACTCCCAAATATCTGAATACATTCACCTCCTCCATACTCTCTCCCTCCAATCTGATATCCAATCTTTCGTCACCTATTCTTTTTGTTATCCTCATCACCTTACTCTTTCCTATATTCACTTTCAATTTTCTTCTTTTACACACCCTACCAAATTCATCCACCAACCTCTGCAGCTTCTCTTCAGAATCTCCCAAAAGCACAGTGTCATCAGCAAAAAGCAACTGTGACAACTCCCACTTTGTATTTGCTTCTTTATCTTTTAGCCCAACACCTCTTGCCAAGACCCTCGCATTCACTTCTCTTACAACCCCATCTATAAATATATTGAACAACCACGGTGACATCACACATCCTTGTCTAAGGCCCACTTTTACTGGGAAATAGTCCCTTCCCTCCTACACACTCTAACCTGAGCCTCACTATCCTCATAAAAACTCTTCACTGCTTTCAGTAACCTTCCTCCTATTCCATACACCTGCAACATCTCCCATGCCCCTATCTACCCTATCATACGCCTTTTCCAAATCCATAAATGCCACAAAAACATCTTTACCCTTATCCAAATACTGTTCACCTATATGTTTCACTGTAAACACTTGGTCTACACACCCCCTACCTTTCCTAAAGCCCCCTTGTTCATCTGCTATCCTGCTTTCTGTTTTACTCTTAATTCTTTCAATAATAACTCTACCATACACTTTACCAGGTACACTCAACAGACTTATTCCCCTATAATTTTTGCACTCTCTTTTGTCCCCTTTGCCTTTATACAAAGGAACAATACACGCTCTCTGCCAACCCCTAGGTACCTTACCCTCTTCCATACATTTATTAAATAATAGCACCAACCACTCCAAAATTATATCCCCACCTGCTTTTAACATTTCTATCTTTATCCATCAATCCCAGCTGCCTTACCCCCTTTCATTCTACCCACTGCCTCACGAACTTCCCTACACCCACAACTGGCTCTTCCACACTCCTACAAGATGGTATTCCTCCTTGCCCTACACACGAAATCACAGCTTCCCTGTCTTCATCAACATTTAACAAATCCTCAAAATATTCTCTCCATCTTCCCGATACCTCTAACTCTCCATTTAATAACTCTCCTCTCCTATTTTTAACTGTCAAATCCATTTGTTCTCTAGGCTTCCTCAACTTATTAATCTCATTCCAAAACTTTTTCTTATTTTCAACAAAATTTGCTGATAACATCTCACCCACTCTCTCATCTGCTCTCTTTTACATTGCTTCACCACTCTTTTAACCTCTCTTTTCTCTCCATATACTCTTCCCTCCTTGCATCACTTCTACTTTGTAAAAACCTCTCATATGCTAACTTTTTCTCCTTACTACTCTCTTTACATCATCATTCCACCAATCGCTCCTCTTCCCTCCCGCACCCACTCGCCTGTAACCACAAACTTCTGCTGAACACTCTAACACTACAGTTTTAAATCTACCCCATACGTTTTCGACCCCATTGCCTACACTCTCACTAGCCCATCTATCCTCCAATAGTTGTTTATATCTTACCCTAACTGCCTCCTCTTTTAGTTTATAAACCTTCACCTCTCTTTTACTTACTGATTCTATTTTCCTTGTATCCCATCTACCTTTTACTCCCACTGTAGCTATAACTAAAAGTGATCTGATATATCTGTAGCCCCTCTATAAACATGTACATCCTGAAGTCTACTCAACAGTCTTTTATCTATCAATACATAGTCCAACAAACTACTGTCATTACGCCCTACATCATATCTTGTATACTTATTTATCCTCTTTTTCTTAAAATATGTATTACCTATAACTAAACCCCTTTCTATACAAAGTTCAATCAAAGGGCTCCCATTATCATTTACACCTGGCACCCCAAACTTACCTACTACACCCTCTCTGCATGTTTCTCCCCCTTTAGCATTTAGGTCCCCTACCACAATTACTCTCTCATTTGGTTCAAAAGTTCCTATACATTCGCTTAACATCTCCCAAAATCTCTCTCTCTCCTCTACACTCCTCTCTTCTCCAGGTGCATACACGCTTATTATGACCCACTTTTCGCATCCGACCCTTATTTTAATCCACATAATCCTTGAATTTACACATTTATATTCCCTCTTTTCCTTTCATAACTGATCCTTCAACATTATTGCTACCCCTTCCTTAGCTCTAACTCTCTCAGATACTCCTGACTTAATCCCATTTATTTCTCCCCACTGAAACTCGCCTACCCCTTCAGCTTTGTTTCGCTTAGGGCCAGGACATCCAACTTCTTTTCATTCATAACATCGGCAATCATCTCTTTCTTATCATCCGCACTACATCCACGCACATTCAGACAACCCAATTTTATAAAGTTTTCTTCTTCTCGTTTTTAGTAGATTTGTACAGGAGAAGGGGTTACTAGCCCATTGCTCCCGGCATCTTAGTCGCCTCATACGACACGCATGGCTTACGGAGGAAAGATTCTTTTCCACTTCCCCATGGACAATAGAGAAAATAAAAGGAACAAGAGCTATTAAGAAAAGAAGAAACCTAGATGTGTGTATGTATATATATGCATGTGTATGCCAGTGTAGTGTGACCTAAAGTGTAAGTAGAAGTAGCTAGATATACCTGTTATCCAGCGTGTTTATGAGACAGAAAAAAGACACCAGCAATCCTACCATCATGTAAAACAGTTTCAGGTTTCTGTTTCACAAACACTGATCTCTGGCCGACGGAGACTCGACCCTACGAACCTTGTGACAGGAACGCAGTGCTTTACCGACCGTACCACACTGGACCAATACCTTGGCATCCAGCTCACGCTAGACGTTGATCCAAGGCACCCAGCTTTCAGGCAGGTGGCTTACAGCTTTCATCTCATCCCCTGCATGCATCGACACAACTAGAGATTTTTACAATGCTAGGAATTCGCAGAGCAGGCGAAATATTCATAAACACTGATCTCTGGCCGACGGAGACTCGACCCTACGAACCTTGTGACAGGAACGCAGTGCTTTACCGACCGTACCACACTGGACAATACTTTGGCATCCAGCTCACGCTAGACGTTGATCCAAGGCACCCAGCTTTCAGGCAGGTGGCTTAAGCTTTTATCTCATCCCTTGCATGCATCGACACAACTAGAGATTTTACAATGCTAGAATTCGAGACAGGCGAAATACCAAACACTGATCTCTGGCCGACGGAGACTCGACCTACGAACATTGTGACAGGAACGCAGTGCTTACCGAACGTACCACACTGGTCCAATACATTGGCATCAGCTCACGCTAGACTTAATTCTTGCGAATTCCTAGCATTGTAAAAATCTCTAGTTGTGTCGATGCATGCAGGGGATGAGATGAAAGCTGTAAGCCTCCTGCCTGAAAGCTGGTGCCTTGGATCAACGTCTAGCGTGAGCTGGATGTCAAGGTATTGGCCAGTGTGGTACGGTCGGTAAGCACTGCGTTCCTGTCAAGGTTCGTAGGGTCGAGTCTCCGTCGGCCAGAGATCAGTGTTTGTGAATATTTCGCCTGCTCTTGCGAATTCCTAGCATATAAATAATATATATATATATATATATATATATATATATATATATATATATATATATATATATATATATATATATATATATATATATATATATATATATATATATGCAAGACAAGCCAGGGGTGGAAATCTTTAGCTCAGTACTTTCGCCCTTCTCAGTGCGTCATCAGGAGCTATGCAATGTTGCAAGGCTGCAACTGAAGGAGTGAGGAAGTTTTCTCAGAATAGCGCAGTGCGGGTGTAGTTCCTGCTGCTGGCTCTCTTAGAATGGCCAGCGGCTGGTGTTACAGCAGGCACAACCGCCATCCTATCCTCCCCATATGGGGTAAGAGGGTTTAGAGAAGTCAAGAAATATGAAATTAGAAGCTATGATAGTTCATATTTCTTGACTTCTCTAAACCCTCTTACCTAATATGGGGGGGATGGGGATGGCGGTTGTGCCTGGTGTAACACCAGCCGCTGGCCATTCTAAGAGAGCCAGCAGCAGGAACTACACCCGCACTGCTATTCTGAGAAAAAACTTCCCCTCACTCCTTCAGTTGCAGCCTTGCAACATTGCACAGCTCCTGATGACGCACTGAGAAGGGCGAAAGCATTGGGTACTATCCGGGCAGTTACCAAGACAAACAAATAATTTCCAAAAACAAAACGAAGTACACAATAATGCTTTGTATGCATAAAATAAAATATTCTATATCCACTTCAAAATATCAAGGCTGAACATTCAAATAATAAGGACTTCCAGACAATACTGAACATTTATAATAAAAAAAAATCTTCATTTCACTTCAGGCGAGTTACTAAACTCTAGCCTTGATAAATATTTAATATTGCAATAAATTCATTACCTGCAATTTAGTATATGAACAATATTAAAGTGACCATCAGGCGAGCTCTTAACGATGTGTTTATGTACACAATATTGTGAGTGCTGCATAAAGTGCACTGTTTTTTGAGTTTTTAATATGAATATCTGCTTCTAGTATTTTAATATTGAGCCTCGAATGAAGCAGATATATAATGGTGGTTATTTGCCTTTTATTAAATAAAAGCTAATAGCATTCTGCTCTACGCAAAATTTTCCAATAGTGTCATATTATTATTATATTATTATTATTATTATTATTATTATTATTATTATTATTATTATTATTATTATTATTATTGTACAATCACGGGAAAGGGCTAAACCCGTCTGGGTTATAATCTTTATTTATGGAAATTCATTTTCCTTTCCCTTCCTCAGATTAAACCTTATTAACATCAGTACCTCAGGTACTGTTTGATTCCCCACTGGATTAGCACCTCTCTCTCTCTCTCTCTCTCTCTCTCTCTCTCTCTCTCTCTCTCTCTCTCTCTCTTGCTAATTGACCAGTTTTACCTAATCGGCACGACATTATATGTTTTTTTTTATATATATATATATATATATATATATATATATATATATATATATATATATATATATATATATATATATATTTAATAGACTGAAAACAAATACAGCACATAAAGTTCAGGATCAACAAAAAGAGAGTCCCATGTCCTTCAATTGCCTGCTCCCGGAACCCTTTCTCCTGCGGCTCCCACTCACGACCTGCCTCGTTATTAGACCATTATTTGGATCTCTCTCACACCCCGGTACCTTCTGCAGGTAACAATTCGTTTCCTGCCTCTGGTACCGATGTTCTGCCTGAATCTTTTGAGACGTGCGACCCATACAGTGCGAAGATTTTCAGATCGCCCGCCCATCTCAGGATGGACCTCCTCCGGCTCCACGCCTAAATGACCACGACCATTAACGGATGACACTGTCTCGGTTACCTCTCATCCTTCCCAGAAATAACTATCATGACACTTACTTCTCTTACACTTTATGTTTCAAGGTACACAATGGACTAAGTTTTTCATTCTACAACTGACATCAAGACCCTCGAACGCCATGTTGGTCAAAATATTTCATTTAATGCTCTTGAGAGTAGTGCACGCATCGTCGGGGTACAAAATGCTGGCCAGGTTTACAGTTTCTCCATTCTTACCTCCATTGACGATATTCCGGTCAGGATTCATAAATACATCATGTCTCACAGTTCTTGCAGTGGAACCGTAGTTCTTCCACATAAGATTGTTGAACCTGAGTTCCGGACTTAAAATACTGACATTTTAGAACTTGAGCTACAAGAACCCCAGTTCTTAAGCTGGACACTTATGTATTACCTGTCCGCGAGCTGAGACGCTTTCCCTGCAATATATCTCGGTTAAACTTGATTGAATGAGCAAATTTTTTTTTTTTTTATTAACACATCGGCCGATTCCCACCAAGGCAGGGTGGCCCGAAAAAGAAAAACTTTCGTCATCATTCACTCCATCACTGTCTTGCCAGAGGGGTGCTTTACACTACAGTTATAAAATTGCAACATTAACACCCCTCGAAGACTTCGAGCAAAATTGTTATGGGCATCAATAAATGGTTGGAAGAAACTAAGGTGATGAGGCCAGAGAGCAAATATGTCATCTACATAGTGGAGCCAGTGGATAGGTGCACGCCAATACCAGGAAGCACAACAGTTCCATATAAAGGTTAGCAAGAGCTGGGGGATAGAGGAGAGCCCATAGCAACACCGAAGGTTTGAAAATAAAATTTAATACCAATATTTTCATCCTCTCTTCTGACAAAGGCAATTCGGTGGTTATCCTCGATCGCGAGGATTACCTCCACAATGCCTTGCTCTTTGACTTCCCCGCTTGAGGGGATGATGTTGGCGAAGTGTTCAGCCTCTAGGTGTTCCATATACAAGTTAACTAAGACGGCACTGATGGGGGACCCCATTCCCATGCCGTATGCTTGTTTGTAGAGCCTGTTATGAAATTAACACAGAGTTCAATAAGGAACACCTAGAGGCTGAACACTTCGCCAACATCATCCCCTCAAGCGTCACTTGGTTACGTTACGTAGACGACGTTCTCGTAATAACTCCCAAACGTTTTGATGTACGGAATCTTCAGGCAAGGCTCAACGCAGTTGAACCGGCGATCCAGTTTACACTAGAAGAAGAGTCCAATGACAAGCTACCCTTTCTAGACGTCCTCATCCACAAAGTAGATAACAACCTAAGATTTCAAGTTTACCGGAAACCTACAAATAAAAATGATCTCACACACTTTTATTCCAGTCAAGATACTAAGACCAAAAGAGGTATCATCATCGGATTTTTCCTAAGAGCTTACCGAATTTGTAGTCCTGAGTTTCATGACGAGGAATGTACATACATTCACCAAACCTTCACTGATTTACATTTGCCTTCCTGTTTCATCAAAGATTGCAAGAAGAGAGCTCTTCAGATCATTAATTCTCCACGCATCAACACCACTCCAAACAAAGTTATAATTCTTCCCAACAGCCAGGTTGCATCGAATATTTCTAAAGTACTTGCTAAATCTAACACCAGAGTCGCCATCGCTTCCAGCCTTTCTATAAAGGATCTAACCAGGACAAAATCCAAGCACCATGAACCAGTCAACGCGGGGGTTTACACTATACCCTGTAATCAAAGAAACTGATTTCTGCAGACGAAAGTGCCTTGAATCAGCACTTATCGCTGTTTCTAACACAATTAAACAAAACAAAGGCAGCTTCACCATCTCTGAAGTCTTAGCAAGAATCCTCCTGAAAACAGTAAACCCTACCATCACATAGTCTCTCCTGCTAATACCACACAAGCACATCGCAGATGTGGAACACTGCTACAGGCCTTCTCTTTTCCAACCTCCTACAGATATATTTGTCTAACCTGTTTTAATACTACCCAAGTAATTGTTTTTATCACCTTTTACTCATGAGCAAGTTGATTGTTCTACCTTATTGTATTACCACTACTACTACAACTTATATCACTACTACGTCTACCACCACTAGTATTACACCTCACTTTGAGAGTATATATATACCCTCTGTGTCCATGTATCGCTTGTAACGGCTTGAAAAAGCTCTTGGAGAGCGAAACGTTGCCACAATAAAATGTCACATTAGTTGCATTTGTGTCCTTTTACTTAACATAGTGATGTTACTGATGGTGTGGTGATAATGGTGTGTATGTTGGTGTTATGATAATGGTGGTCACTGCTGGTGCAGTAATAATGGTGTCACTGCTGGTGGTGTGATAATGGTGTCACTGCTGTTGCTGTGATAATGGAATTAATGCTGGTGCTGTGATAGTGTTACTGTAGGTGCTGTACAGATAACGGTGTCACTGCTGCTGCTGATAATGGTGTCACTGCTGATGCTGCTGTGACTATGAAGTCACTGCTGGTATTTTTGTGATAATTGTGTCATAGCTGATGTGATGATAATTGATGTTACTGCTGGTATGCTGTTGATAATGGTGTCGCTGATGGTGTTGTGATGATGATGATGATGATGTTACTGCTAGTGCTGGGGTGATAATGAGTTTAATACTAACGTTATGGTGATACTGATGTTACTGATGGTGTTGTGGTGACCTTGGTGTCACTGCTTTTGTGCAGATAATGGTGTTACTACTAGTGTTCTGGAGGTATCAGTTTAAAAACCAAATAGACTGGAAGTTCCAAAGAAATTCAGAACTAAGGTCTTGAAAATAGCTCACAATTCGTCATTTGGACAATTAGGTGTCACTAAAACCCTTAATAGGATATTGTAATATATTTTTTTGGGCCAGGTGGGTAAGTTTGGACACGACAAAAATTCCTATCACTTTATCCCATACCCGCTGATGGAGAGCCATTTGCTGACGTAATCATTGACTGTGTGTGACCCTTACCGAAGGCCAAGTCAGGTAACAAATATCTGTTTATCATTCTTGACAAAACTACTAGATATACTGATGTATAGTTTAAATCCCATGCATATTATAAATACTAAAGCCATTCTTAAAGCCTTCATTAAATTTATTTCCCTCTTTGGCATTCCTCAATCTGTCCACAGTGACCAGGACACAGCAAAAGCATTCACAGAATCTTTAACTAAACTAAAATTAATCAAAAACTGTCCACAGCCTATCATCGTCAGTCCCAATGCGCCTTGGAAAGGTTTCACCAAACCTATGATGCGGACGTTGTGAATGCACTTCCGTACAAACTGGGATGAATCGCTTCCTCCTTTGCTGTTTGCAATGCGAGAAGCTGTGAAGGAATCAACAAAGTACTGTTATTTTGAGCAGATTTTTGGACATAATGTGAGAGGTCCACCTTAGTTGCACTAGGAAAGATGGTTGGGAGTTAGTCGACTGATGTGCGTCGCATCCTGGGGGACAAGATTGAGGACCCCATTGGAAATAAGACAGACAGTCCTCGATGACGCACTGCCTTTCTTGGGTTATCCTGGGTGGCTAACCCTCCGGGGTTAAAAGGCAGAACGAAATCCTATCCCTATCCTATGTCTGGGCAGTGGGTACTGGTTGGTATGTCTGGGCACTGGGTACTGGTTGGTATGTCTGGGCACTGGGTACTGGTTGGTATGTCTGGGCATTGAGTACTGGTTGGTATGTCTGGGCACTGGGTACTGGTTGCTATGTCTGGGCACTGGGTACTGGTTGGTATGTCTGGGCATTGGGTACTGGTTGGTATGTCTGGGCACTGGGTACTGGTTGGTATGTCTGGGTACTGGTTGGTATGTCTGGGCATTCGGTACTGGTTGGTATGTCTGGGCATTGGGTACTGGCTGGTATGTCTGGGCACTGGGTACTGGTTGGTATGTCTAGGCACTGAGTACTGGTTGGTATGTCTGGGCATTGTATACTGGTTGGTATGTCTGGGCACTGAGTACTGGTTGGTATGTCTGGGCACTGGGTACTGGTTGGTATGTCTGGGCACTGGGTACTGGTTGGTATGTCTGGGCATTGGGTACTGGTTGGTATGTCTGGGCACTCGGTACTGGTTGGTATGTCTGGGCACTGGGTACTGGTTGGTATGTCTGGGTACTGGTTGGTATGTCTGGGCATTGGGTACTGGTTGGTATGTCTGGGCATTGGGTACTGGCTGGTATGTCTGGGTACTGGTTGGTATGTCTGGGCACTGAGTACTGGATGGTATGTCTGGGCATTGTATACTGGTTGGTATGTCTGGGCACTGAGTACTGGTTGGTATGTCTGGGCACTGGGTACTGGTTGGTATGTCTGGGCACTGGGTACTGGTTGGTATGTCTGGGCATTGGGTACTGGTTGGTATGTCTGGGCACTGGGTACTGGTTGGTATGTCTGGGCACTGGGTACTGGTTGGTATGTCTGGGTACTGGTTGGTATGTCTGGGCATTAGGTACTGGTTGGTATGTCTGGGCATTGGGTACTGGCTGGTATGTCTGTGCACTGGGTACTGGTTGGTATGTCTGGGCATTGTATACTGGTTGGTATGTCTGGGCACTGAGTACTGGTTGGTATGTCTGGGCATTGGGTACTGGCTGGTATGTCTGTGCACTGGGTACTGGTTGGTATGTCTGGGCATTGTATACTGGTTGGTATGTCTGGGCACTGAGTACTGGTTGGTATGTCTGGGCACTGGGTACTGGTTGGTATGTCTGGGCACTGGGTACTGGTTGGTATGTCTGGGCACTGGGTACTGGTTGGTATTCCTGGGGCACTTATTCTCTGTTGCTTCTCTCTTCTCTCATTCTATCAATAAACTCTCACTCTGAACGTGTTTGATCGGATTTCATCCTCTTTTCTGCAACACTGCAAGTTACTGATGATGTGGTGATTGCAACACGAAAGGCTTAAAACAATCATTCAACTCCCCCCTTGCTGCACCTCTCTTCTGGCGTCAGTACATAAGTGTCCATTCTTCTGTTTTAAACTGATGAAGATTAAATGACTGAAAGCCATATATCAAGGCTGACAGACCGATTACTTTATCTTAAAGTGTCTCCAACGTTTCGTTATTGAACTGATAAATCCAGTGTTGCAACTTTTCTTGATCCACAGCTCAAGGTTTATGATAATAACGAATACTTTAAAGCCTTCTATACTGCATTCGGCAGGCATGGCCCGAAATATTAAATTGTAATTATACCAACGTTTATTGAATAAGTAATTAATATTAGTTAAAGAATTTTGTTTCTAGGGCAAGTCCTGGTGCTATTATTGTTATAGATTCTTAAAGTTTATTATTGTCTCTTTCATCTTTGATCTACTATCATCGTTTATATTTATCAATTTTAACTACCAAAAACCTTCCCTATCGCACACCAACCCACATAATGAAGATTATTAACTATTTCACAAAATATAATCGTATTTGCTGCAATTCCTTCCACAGCTTCCAAGTGATTATAATCTCGCAGATTACTGTCAGCAACTCGTTGCGACACTGGGATCCACATGAAGACTCCACTGACATAACTAAGGCCTCGTGCCGTGAAAAACGAACTTCGTCCATGCACACACATATGTTTTATCAAAAAATGTACCCAATTGTTATAACAGAAAACCTCTATTATGCAATGCTTTACTCAGTGGGGGAGATTTAATAACCGAAACAATAAAATACCTGACCGTTCAGTGAAACGTTGTTGCTAATGGGATATCCAACAGAGTGCGGGTTTATTGCTGAGTGATGCACACATTCTGTATCGTAAGAACACAAGTTGCAGACTTAGGAGTGAGTGTTGTGCACTTTGTGTAACACAACAACAGAGGAAACACCTCCGTTAGTAATGTCAACTAAAACAGTAACAATTATACACGCCAACAACACCAGTAATTACAAAATTAACAGTAGCAAGAGCACCAGCTGAAGCACCGTATACAGAAATTACATCGCCAGTAATAATAACACTCAGAAGCAACAGCACCAGCTGAAGCCAGTTAACCAGCTGTCGCACCTACAGTAATAACAAAAACATTATCAGTATTACCAGCTAACGCACCTAAAGTAATAACATCATTGATACCACATCATGAATAATACCAGCAGCAGGATCAACATGATGAATAACACCAGCAGAAGGATCAACACCATGAATAACACCAGCAGCAGGATCAACACCATGAATAACACCAGCAGCAGGATCAACATCATGAATAACGCCAGCAGCAGGATAAACACCATGAATAACACCAGCAGCAGGATCGACACCATGAATAACACCAGCAGCGGGATCAACACCATGAATAACACCAGAAGCAGGATCAACAACATGAATAACACCAGCTGCAGGATCAACATCATGAATAACACCAGCACCAGGATCAACACCATGAATAACACCAGCAGCAGGATCAACACCATTAATAACACCAGCAGCAGGATCAACATCATGAATAACACCAGCAAAAGGATCAACACCTTGAATAACACCAGCAGCAGGATCAACATCATGAATAACACCAGCAGCAAGATCAACATCATGAATAACACCAGCAGCAGGACCAACATCATGAATAACACCAGGAGCAGGATCAACATAATGAATAACACCAGCAGCAGGATAAACATCATGAAAAACACCAGCAGCAGGATCAACATCATGAATAACAACAGCAGCAGGTTCAACATCATGAATAACACCAGCACCATGATCAACATCATGAATAACACCAGCTGCAGGATCAACACCATGAATAACACCAGCAGCAGAATCAACACCATGATTAACACCAGAAGCAGGATCAACACTATGAATAACACCAGAAGCAGGATCAACACCATGAATAACACCAGCAGCAGTATCAACATCATGATTAACACCAGCAGCAGGATCAACATACTGAATAACACAAGCTGCAGGATCAACACCATGAATAACACCAGCAGCAGGATCAACATCATGAATAACACCAGCAAAAGGATCAACACCTTGAATAACACCAGCAGCAGGATCAACATCATGAATAACACCAGCAGCAAGATCAACATCATGAATAACACCAGAAGCAGGACCAACATCATGAATAACACCAGCTGCACGATCAACACCATGAATAACACCAGCAGCAGGATCAACACCATGAATAACACCAGCAGCAAAATCAACACCATGAATAACACCAGCAGCAAGATCAACATCATGAATAACACCACCAGCAGGATCAACACCATGAATAACACCACCAGCAGGATCAACACCATGAATAACACAAGCAGCAGGATCAACATCATGAATAACACCAGCTGCAGGATCAACACCATGAATAACACCAGAAGCAGGATCAACACCATGAATAACACCAGCAGCAGGATCAACATAATGAATAACACCAGCCAGGATCAACACCTTGAATAACACCAGCAGCAGGATCAACATCATGAATAACACCAGCAACAAGATCAACATCATGAATAACACCAGCAGCAGGACCAACATCATGAATAACACCAGGAGCAGGATCAACATAATGAATAACACCAGCAGCAGGATAAACATCATGAAAAACACCAGCAGCAGGATCAACATCATGAATAACAACAGCAGCAGGATCAACATCATGAATAACACCAGCTGCAGGATCAACACCATGAATAACACCAGCTGCAGGATCATATTATGAATAACACCAGCAGCAGGACCAACATCATGAATAACACCAGCAGCAGGATCAATATCATGAATAACACCAGCTGCAGGATCAACACCATGAATAACACCAGCAGCAGGATCAACACCATTAATAAGATCAGCAGCAGGATCAACATCATGAATAACACCATCAGCAGGATCAACATCATGAATAACACCAGCAGCAGGATCAACACCATGAATAACACCAGCAGCAGGATGAACACCATGAATAAAAACAGCAGCAGGATCAACCTCATGAATAACACCAGCAGCAGAATCAACACTATGAATAACACCAGCAGCAGGATCAAGACCCTGAATAACACCAGCAGCAGGATCAACACCATGAATAACACCAGCAGCGCGATCAACACCATGAAGAACACCAGAAGCAGGATCAACATCATGAATAACACCAGCAGCAGGATCAAGACCATGAATAACACCAGCAGCAGGATCAACACCATGAATAACACCAGCAGCGCGATCAACACCATGAATAACACCATAAGCAGGATCAACATCATGTATAACACCAGCAAAAGGATCAACACCTTGAATAACACCAGCAGCAGGATCAACATCATGAATAACACCAGCAGCAGGATAAACATCATGAATAACACCAGTAGCAGGATCAAAATCATGAATAACACCAGCAGTAGGATAAACATCATGAATAACACCAGCTGCAGGATCAACATCATGAATAACCTCAGCTGCAGGATCAACATCATGAATAACACCAACTGCAGGATCAACATCATGAATAACACCAGCAGCAGGATCAAGACCATGAATAACACCAGCAGCAGGATCAACACCATGAATAACACCAGCAGCGCGATCAGCACCATGAATAACACAAGCAGCAGGATCAACATCATGAATAACACCAACTGCAGGATCAACATCATGAATAACACCAGCAAAAGGATCAACACCTTGAATAACACCAGCAGCAGGATCAACATCCTGAATAACACCAGCAGCAGGATAAACATCATGAATAATAAACATCATGAATAACACCAGCAGTAGGATAAACATCATGAATAACAAAAGCTGCAGGATCAACACCATGAATAACACCAGCTGCAGGATCAACACCATAAATAACACCAGCGCCGGTATATAAGCGCCAATCTTCATGCTTGAAGATTCTGAAGCATGAAGATTGGCGCTTATATACCGGCGTCAGAAGAGGGACGTGCAGCAGACGCAGGTATTGTCACTGGTAGGTAGGATTCAGCACTGGATGTAGGTCGTACCTACTCCTGGCGCATCCCTTAGATATGAACTACTTCCACATTATGTCCTTGAGCTTGGACTGATCATGCTATTGGGTGGCGAAACGTCTACAAATAAAGATACCAAGATGTTAACATGTGTCTAATTGTTCATATTGTGGGTACCGCATAATATACATGTATAATGATGTTACCGCCATTGTTGTGGTGATGATGGTATTACTGCTGATTTTGTGAGAGTAATTGTTTATGATAGTATTATGATACAGGCGCTGCCGATGGTTCTGTAATAATATTGGTGTTACTGCTAGTATTGTGATGCTGGTGCTCCTGCTGGTGGTGATCAACGAACTGTGATGATCCTGATGCTGGTGTTATTCATGGTGTTGATCTCGCTGCTGGTGTTATTCATGGTGTTGATCCCGCTGCTGGTGTTATTCATGGTGTTGATCCTGCTGCTGATGTTATTCATGGTGTTAATCCTGCTGCTGATGTTATTCATGGTGTTGATCCTGCTGCTGATGTTATTCATGGTGTTGATCCTGCTGCTGGTGTTATTCATGATGTGGTATCAATGATGTTATTACTTTAGGTGCGTTAGCTGGTAATACTGATACTGTTTTTGTTATTACTGTAGGTGCGACAGCTGGTTAACTGGCTTCAGCTGGTGCTGTTGCTTCTGAGTGTTATTACTACTGGCGATGTAATTTCTGGTAACGGTGCTTCAGCTGGTGCTCTTGCTACTGTTAATTTTGTAATTACTGGTGTTGTTGGCGTGTATAATTGTTACTGTTTTAGTTGACATTACTAACGGAGGTGTTTCCTCTGTTGTTGTGTTACACAAAGTGCACAACACTCACTCCTAAGTCTGAAACTTGTGTTCTTACGATACAGAATGTGTACATCACTCAGCAATAAACCCGCACTCTGTTGGATATCCCATTAGCAACAACGTTTCACTGAACGGTCAGGTATTTTATTTTTTCGGTTATTAAATCTCCCCCACTGAGTAAAGCATTGCATAACAGAGGTTTTCTGTTATAACAATTGGGTACATTTTTTGATAAAACATATGTGTGTGCATGGACGAAGTTCGTTTTTCACGGCACGAGGCCTTAGTTATGTCAGTGGAGTCTTCATGTGGATCCCAGTGTCGCAACGAGTTGCTGACAGTAATCTGCGAGATTATAATCACTTGGAAGCTGTGGAAGGAATTGCAACGAATACGATTATATTTTGTGAAATAGTTAATAATCTTCATTATGTGGGTTGGTGTGCGATAGGGAAGGTTTTTGGCAGTGAAAATGGATAAATATAAACGATGATAGTAGATCAAAGATGAAAGAGACAATAATAATCTTTAAGAATCTATAACAATAATAGCACCAGGACTTGCCCTAGAAACAAAATTATTTAACTAATATTAATTACATATTCAATAAACGTTGGTATAATTACAATTTATTATTTCGGGCCATGCCTGCCGAATGCAGTATAGAAGGCTTTAAAGTATTCGTTATTATCAGAAACCTTGAGCTGTGGATCAAGAAAAGTTGCAACAGTGGATTTATCAGTTCAATAACGAAACGTTGGAGACACTTTAAGATAAAGTAATCGGTCTGTCAGCCTTGATATATGGTTTTCAGTCCTTTAATCTTCATCAGTTTAAAACAGAAGAATGGTCACTGACTGACGCCAGAAGAGAGGTGCAGCAAGGGGGGGAGTTGAATGATAGCTTTAGGCCTTTCGTGTTGCAATCACCACATCATCAGTAACTTGCAGTGTTGCAGAAAGGAGGATGAAATCCGAGTTTATTGATATAATGAGAGAAGAGGGAAGCAACAGAAAATAAGTGTCCAAGGAATACCAACCAGTACCCAGTGCTTAGACATACCAACCAGTACCCAGTGCCCAGACATACCAACCAGTACCCACTGCCCAGACGTAGGATACGGATAGGATTTCGTTCGGACTTTTAACCCCGGAGGGTTAGCCACCCAGGATAACCCAAGAAAGGCAGTGCGTCATCGAGGACTGTCTGTCTTATTTCCATTAGGGTCCTCAATCTTGTCCCCCAGGATGCGACTAACTCCCAACCATCTTTCCTAGTGCAAGTATGGTGGACCTCTCACATTATGTCCAAAAATCTGCTCAAAAGGACAGTACCTTGTTGATTCCTGCACAGCTTCTCGCATTGCAAACAGCAAAGGAGGAAGCAATTCATCCCAGTTTGTACGAAAGTGCATTCACAACGTCCGCATCATAGGTTTGGTGAAACCTTTCCAAGGCGTATTGGGACTGACGATGATAGGCTGTGGACAGTTTTTGATTAATTTCTAGTTTAGTTAAAGATTCTGTGAATGCTTTTGCTGTGTCCTGGTCACTGTGGACAGATTGTGGAATGCCAAAGAGGGAAATAAATTTAATGAGGGCTTTAAGAATGGCTTTAGTATTTATAATATGCATGGGATTTAAGCTATACATCAGGATATCTAGTAGTTTTGTCAAGAATGGTAAACAGATATTTTTTACCTGACTTGGCCTTCGGTAAGGGTCACACACAGTCAATGATTACGTCCGCAAATGGCTCTCCATCAACGGGTATTGAATAAAGTGGTAGGGATTTTATGTCGTGTCCAAACTTACCCACCTGGCCCCAAAAAAATATTACAATATCCTATTCAGGGTTTTAGTGACACCCATTTGTCCAAATGACGAATTGTGAGCTATTTTCAGGACCTTAGTTCTGAATTTCTTTGGAACTTCCAGTCTATCTGGTTTTTAAACTTCCCCTACATCCTTACCTTACCAAGTTATATTTAAGGATATATTTAACCGGGTGACTAGACTCGGATTCACCCATGACAGCTTTTAGTGCGGATGTTAGAGAAGAATCGCTTTTCTGTTACTCTCAAAAGGACAGTCCCTCAGGCATGGAAACACGAATATCTGGCAGTCCTGCGACCCAGGAATACGAAGGCTTGATCAGCGACTAATCACTAGATTTACAAGGCCCTAGCCAGTTTTCCTCGTAAAATAAAATGTCTAGCCCTAGATCAGAGTATTACAAGGTAAGATCGACATTCTGTTTTTGACATTTCTTTGGATATTGCCGAAGTTATGACCATCATCGAAGAAGAAGCTTCGGTGGCTACAATGTGCTCGGGACAGCATCTAGAATAAAGAACGTTGTTGTTAATTAAGCAACAATAAAGTAACTTCCATGGGGAATCCCCTAGACACACCTACAGTTAAATACCCAGTGTAATCCTGGGTTTTAACAAATATCCTATGCAAAGGAACAGATTCTACAGCTCCCCATAGACTTCTATTAACACTGAGGTGTTTAATGAGGTGCCTTGAAAATGGATATTTCGACGGGACTTTCCTACTCCTTAAGGGAGATTTGACATTCATTTCCCGCTGATTTGTTTCAGCGGAAAGCATAGTTATTTTTCCGAATGGTAGTCATGTAATCAACTTATCACCAGCAGCAGGATTACCTAGCTTGGGGCAAGTGGCCTTTATATGACCAGGATTACGGCAATACTAGTAATAGGCGATGGGTTCGGGAATTTTGTCTCTTGCTCCTTGTTAATTCTGAAGCAGGCGTCGTTTTTCAACTCCAGTTTCCTCCTTCGGACGAATTTCGGATGTCCGTGTACGATGATCTCTCTCTCTCCATACCAGGCTGCTGCTAAAATAGTTAAGAGACCGCTCGGATTAGGAGCGGCTGGCCTCAAATGTGTCAGCGAGTCTCAGCAGCAGTTACCACTGAATGGTCTTCCAAAAACACCCGAACCTCTGGTCGAACTGACTCAAGAAGATTGTCAAGGACGACCATTTGCGCTAACCCACTGAAATTCATAATACAATAGGACTTGAACCACTTAGGGAACGTTTTAGACTGTCCACGAACAATATCCACAGGACAATGATCCAACTGACACTTGCTCAGTTTAAATTCCCGCCTATGTTTGGTAGGAATGCACAGGTATGCACTGAGTACAGCTGCTTTCACAACGTCGTAACTAGCGAAATCCTCATCACTCAACCCAGCTGTAAATTCCTGTGCTTTGCTCTATAATGCTGCATGAACCAGCGCTGCACATTTCTTGATTGGTCATCGCAAACCTCCAACCTGATTTTCGAAAGACTCGAAAAATTGCTCATGCTCAGAATGAGAAAACCGATGTACTGGCAACGCAGATTTCTGAACATTGAAATTGTCATCCATAGTACGCCAAAACAGTCTCCTCTCCTTCTTTCTATTATATTCCTTTTTAGTATATGCACTTTGCTTCCTGGTATGCTCAGTATTGAGTTTAGCCAACTCAAGTATTAACGAAGTACTTGAGTTTGCTAACGAAGCTGACTTCCCCCGAAACAACCCCAATGCATCACCTGTTTCCCCAGGTGGATAGCGGTCCTATTGCTCTGGAGTAGGGATGTATCGGATGTGAAAAATTTAGATATCCGGTATGCGGATGTGTATACGGATGTCTTACTTACTCATTTTACGGATACGAATGCGGATGCGGATACGGATGTAAGAAATTGTGCGGATGTTCCGCAGATGCGGATGCGGATGTGAATATCCGATACATCACTACTCTGGAGTTTGTCCTCTCCCATTACGAAAGTATCGAAGCGGGGATCGGCGATTAATAGTTTCCGTAGCATCTGAAATCTCAGGTTGGAACTCCAGGTTACACGAGTCAAACCTTAATTCGTTGCGTATACACTCACGAAGCTGTGTAGCATTAAGAGTTCGTTGATGCTCTATAAAAATAG
The DNA here is from genome assembly GCA_009830355.1 of Cherax destructor. Lineage (NCBI taxonomy): Eukaryota > Metazoa > Arthropoda > Malacostraca > Decapoda > Parastacidae > Cherax > Cherax destructor. Next base: position 76,797 of record WNWK01006455.1, read on the forward strand.
AAAGAGCAATACGCCAGAAGCGTTGTAGAGATAGTCTGGGCAAGTTTTGAAGGGTATATGTATTCAGTCGCCAATTGCCTAACACATCTCGGTGGCATAATTCTCCAGCATTATAACAAAACGCTAACTGGTAATATGCTCAATGCAACACAAAATAATAGCACACGATAACTTCACAGGTTTACAATACGTAGAGACAAAGACTCCCGTACAAGCTCCTATATTACGAGCACAGGTGTAGTCTAGTGGCCTGCACACCTGGTTAAAGCACGATAACAAGGTAGGTATGGGCAAAAGGCAGCCGAGATAGTAAATACTTATATTTCCTTCACCAAACAGCAAGTAATGAATGTACAATATATATAGATATGTACAATAAGGCAATGCAAGCAATAGACCAGGCTTCTAGGTGAGTCTGCCAAGGTTGATTCATGAGTGTACCACATCGCTTCACAATTTTGGCTGGCTTCCTTGTGATTACCTGGTTGAACCAAGATGCTAGCATAACACGGTGGCCCCTTTCTCATTATACTCTTAGCACCTGGTTTGTTGGTTGGGTGGGCATGCTTATATGGGTGTGTGACAAACGTTGAATAAATTATAACATACTCTTAGCATACCACACCTTGCATGTGTTGATATTATCTTTCGAGCACTAGGATGCCAATGACATGCATGTTCTGTTACTCTCTTCCTGGCACCAGGGTGTTGATAAGGGAGAGCGGTGGTCCCACGTCGGTGAAGTCTATGCTCGAGATCCGGGCAGTTACGGCTGCAGACGCTGGCCCCTACACCTGCCGCGCCACCAACCCTCACGGCGACCATTCACAACTCTTTGACATCGCTGTCATAGGTAAACAGTACCCACCAACACTACTATTCACAACTTTTTGACATGGCCGTAATAGGTAAATATAAATAATTATTATAATCAAATAAAGCACTAAACCGACAAGGGTCATGCAGCGCTGTGGGGCAGAAAATAGTGCTGGGGCTATGTGGAGAGGGGATCAGAGGTGAGGGGAGAAAAGGGGTGGAAGGGACGCTAGGGGCTATGTGTCAAAGTTTGTATAATAAAGCAGGTGCTGAGAAAAAGTAAAAAAGTGAACGTAAGTCAAAGGCAGGACCGTCTGCAAGAAGGGAAGGTAAGGTAAGAGTGGTATGGCGGAAGGTAAGAGTGGTATGGCGGCGGCGTCGGTGGAGGTAAATCCTGCCAGCTTGCTGGCAAACCGGACAATCCACAAGAAAGTGAAGAACCGAAATAGGGACCCGACAAACCTGACAGAGAGGAATGGGGTGTCGTTCCATGAGATACCCATGGGTAAGGCGAGTATAGCCGATGTGGAGATGGGAGAGCGCAGTCTCCCAAGTACACCAACAGTGGTAAGAAGATGGCCACAAACCTAAAAGCTGTTTAATAGAGTGCAATTTGTTATGTTGCATGTCCGACCACCGTTGTTGCCAACGGCCGCGAAGACGGCCAGAGATGACTGTAAAATAATATCTGAACCGAATGCCTGTATAGGAAACCGGAAGATCACTTACCACTGACTGCACAGCAGCATCCGCCTGTTCATTGCCCTGCACATCAACGTGTCAAGGGACCCAATAGAAAACGACGTCTTTGTTTTTGTTAGCAAACCGCGTAACCCAAGTTGAATACGATGGACCAATGGTTGAGGGAAATCAAATTATTTAATGGCCTGCAAAGTGCTGAGGGAATCTGAAATGATCACAAGCGCCGACGGAGACATATATGTAATACGGAGAGGCGCTATGATGATGGCATACAACTCAGCGGTAAAAATACTAGCTGAGTCTAACAAATGACCTCGGACAACATCGTCAGGGAACACCTCCGTAAAACCAACACTGTCAAAAGATTTAGAACCATCTCTATAAACAGCGATGGCATGAGCATGCAACTGGAAGTGATTAAGGAAAAAGAGCGAGAAGCAGCCATAGGTAGGAGAGCTCTGGCGCACGGCAGTAGGGGAGAACAGACACGAACCGTCGGAGCCTCCCAAGCGGGAAGGTAAAAAGGCAGATGATACATTAACATACAAGGGAGGGAACTGGAGAGAAGACCGGAGTGAGTGAAGATGAAGAGAAAACGGTTGGAGTAAGCAGGATCTACTAACGTCTGAGACCAACCTATACGTAGAAGGAACACGAATGTCATGAAAGTGGACAAAGTAACGAAGGCAATGAGCATCACGACGATCGGCTAAGGAAGGAACATTCGCCTCAGCATAGAGACTTTCAACAGGGAATGAACGAAAGGCACCAAGACATAAATGTAGATCCTGATGATAAAGGGAATCTAACTTAGAAAGCATTGTAGGAGAAGCCGCAGAATAGACTTGGTCGTCATAATTCAGCTTGGACAAGACTTGGGTAGAATGCAAACAGAGGAGAGTCCGGCGACCTGCTCCCCATGAACGATGTGGAATAATTTTAAAAAGAATCAGCAGACCATGGCAAGTTGCCTACAAAGAGGAAATGTGAGGTTTCCATGTCAACCGGCGATCGAATAGAAGACCTAGAAACTTGACCATATCACATTCTAGGATACGTGAGCCGTGTAAATACAATAAAATATCTGGGAAAAGAGGACGTCTATTGAAGGTAATGAAATTGTTTTTTGCACTAGAAAATTTAAATCTGTGAGAAGTAGCTCAATGGGAAACACGGTCAATCGCATCCTGAAGGGTGGCCGCTACCAGGCGACAATCAGCGCCTTCGTAAACTATAGCGAAGTCATCTACATAAAGTGACGACCAAATATGCGATGGAAGAACGGAAAGTAAGGCATTTATAGGGAAGAGAAAAAGGGTAGTGCTGAGGACACAACCTTGTGGGACCCCATCGGCCTGAACAAAGTCTGAGGAAAGCGAGGCGCCAACACAGACACAAAAATGTCTTTCAGATTAGACAGCAACTAGGAAGGTCGGAATATTACCGTGGAGGCCTAAGGAGTGGGTCTGGGCTAAGATGTTATACCTCCATGTGGTGCCATATGCCTTATCAAGATCAAAAAAGACTGCTAGGGCGGAGTGTTTATTAGCAAAGGCATTTCGCACATACGTATCTAAGTGGAGCAAGGGGTCCAAAGTAGAGCGGCTCTTGCGAAAGCCATATTGGCGAATAGAAAGATTATCGTGAGTCACTAAATACCGTATCAGACGTCTATTCACCAATCCTTCCATCACCTTACAGACTACACTAGACAGAGCAATTGGACGTTAGTGTAAATTATCAAGCCCTGAAGTGCCTTGTTTGCGAAACGATAGTACAATAGTAGTTTTCCATTTTGAGGGAGAACCCCTCGCTTCCAAACAAGATTGAAAAGATACAAAAGGACTGTACAGGCTGTAGAATGCAGATGCTGTAGCATACAGATATAAATATCATTGGACCCAGCTGCCGGGCAAGCGGAAAGCATAGACACTAGCTCTAATGCTAGTGTCTTGTCCATGGTAGACATGGACAAGATAGTTCCCGATTTCCATGGCAACTTGAAGAGGTTCCGCAACACTAACACCAGCAACCCGCAAAACGGGAGCTGGGTCCGGAGCGTACTTGCCACACAACTTTCGTAACTTCTTCCAAACTGCATGCACAGGGGAAGTCGAGGTAACAGTAGAAACGTAGTCTTGCCAACGAGTGGGTTTAGCATCGTGTATGACGCGGCGAGCGACTGCCCTTGCTCGCTTAAAATCCAAAAGACAATCTGTGGTCCGATTTTATCGATAATAGCTCCTTGCAGCACGTTCCAAACGCACTGCACAGGCAGACACAGGAAACCACCAAGGCACACACGTCTGAGAATGCCTGTCTGAGGTGTGAGGAATAGAACGTTACACTGCAATGAAAACTAAGGTCGAAAACTATTACACCAGCCTATCAATAGAGGACGAAGAAGGGTCCCCACAAAAAGTGGTAACATGAGAGTATAAGTCTCAATTCGCGCGTCCAAATTGCCAACTGGGGTCACGAGGTGGTCGGGAATATGTAGTAGAAGTAAGAATAATAGGAAAGTGATCACTGTCGTACAAATCCGGGAGAACTGACCAAACGTAATCAAGTACAGTGGGCGAGGAACAAATAGAAAGATCGATGCAAGAGAGAGACTGAGTGCGAGAGTCAAAATAGGTGGGAGCACCCGTATTTAAAACATGAAGAGTAGATAAGTGAAAATAGTCTCCAACTGATCACCACGAGAGTCACAGTGGGACCCTCCCCAAAGATGATGGTGAGTGTTAAAATCACCAAGCAACATGATGGGCGGCGGCAGAGAAGAGATCAATAATGCAACATCCGAGATACAGAATGCACGGGATGGAGAGTGATATAGATAGAAAACTGTATATCACCTATGCAAATAAATACGGGCTGCAGTATAATGCAGATGAGAACGAACAAAGACCTGTTGAAATGATATACCAGCGTGCTCAAGAAGCGCACTCTCATTAAAAGTTTCATCAGAAAAGGGATCAGAAGAATGCAACAGCACATAGCATGAAATGGGACAAATAACCGCTGAACGAACTTTAGGCTCTTGTAACCCGACACATACTGAGGAAAATTGGGAGACCAAAACCTGGAGCTTTCCCCGATTACGAATATTCCATTGTATATAGGCCATTATTCACAAAGATAGGTATGCCAACAATGAGAAGCGATAAAATCTGCGGGTTGATAGGGTCAGTGAAGTCAATGTGTGGAGGCAATGGAAAGCGTGTAAGCAAGGAGGAATCAGAATTCTGTGAAGGAGAAGATTGCTATGAGGGTTGTGAAAAATAAGAAGGGGCATTAGGAGGCGCACTGGTATACATCGAGGGTTTTGTCTCCACAATATAGTCGGAGATAGCATCAAGTGTTTCAGCAGACAAGGAAGATGCCGATACCATAACTTCAGAGACAGGTGAGGTAGAGCAAGGGGAGATCAGTGAGACTATGGAGGGAACCAAAGAGGTCTGAGAGGGGAGGGGAGTATGAACCTGGAGAGATGTGCCGGTGGGGACAGAAGAGTCCTGCGGTGGAACAGGAAGGGAAGTAGGCTGGAAGGGGACTGGGGAAGAAGTCTGGGGGGAACAGGAGAAGAGGGGACCACACGAGGGTGTGAATCTTCACCTTCATGTGAGAGTTTGAAAGGGGGTGAAAACTAGGCACCGAGGCCGAAAAGGAGAACTGTTGGGAAATGGTAAGCACTGGAGGAATGCAAAGAGACTTGGGCTTTACAGGTGATAGGCGCGAAGAAGCTGCAGGCATGTGAGGCCTTGTATTGTATTTTCCTTCACGAAGTATATATAGATTTATACGAAGTATGTACACAGTATACATCAGAATAGGTATTAGTGCAGCATGCCACGGTACTCAAGGCAAAACAGCAGCTAAGAGACAAGAGACAACCGTGCAGCAACCAGCACAGAATGAAAATGTCAATGGTAAAAAATGCATGGTAACCACGTCACCTTTACAATTGCCAGATCCACATTATGATTGGCTGAACCTATGTACTGATCTGATTATGGGGCCCCGATCATCAGACCCTTAGTGCCTGGTTCGCTGGTTGGGGAGGTGCCTTTTATGAAGGTGTGACATGCGACGAATAAAGGTTATGTACTCTTTGTTTGCCACACAGACTGAGAAACTAGTGGGTGAAATGAAGAAGTAGAAGTAGGAAGAGGTAAGGAGGTGAGGGTTCAGAGGGTAAAACTGCCAAAAAATTAGAGATGGGGTGACCCTGGAAGACATGGCACCACAGGAGCTGGAAGGAGGGGAAGGGGACTGCCAAGGTTGGAGGTCTCCTAGCTACTCGAGAATAAGGAACATGAGGAAGAATCCCCTGAAGGTGGAGCCAAAAGACAGCCATTGTATAAGTAAGACCTTCGCTCTCCTTAAGACAACGGATTTCATGTTCATTAAGATAGACCTGACATCGGCATGAAAAAGAATGATGAGATCCATTGCAATTAAGGCAAGTGGGGGAAAGACTGCAAGATGTATCGCCATGATCCGCAGCACCACAGACCTGCAGTATTTAGCAAGTTGTCTAAAGCACCAACAATTTCGACACTGTTGGGGTGTAGCGACCATTTTTCAGACCCTTAGGCGATGTCTGGCGATATAAACGGAGGACTCAGCAGACGATGTAACATCTCCCAATGAAAAGCAGGGGTGCCACTAGCACGATAAGAGACAACACAATAAGTGTCAGAGGCCTAAGACTTCAACTGCCTCCCAGCATACATAAGAGGGATTACCAATATACCCCTGGGTGCTTTCAAGAAGGCACTGGACAGGCACCTAAAGTCAGTACCTGACCAGTTGAGCTGTGGTTCGTACATCGGGTTGTGTGCAGCCAACAGTAACAGCCTGGTTGATCAGGCCCTTATCCACTATGAGGCCTGGTCACAGACCCGGCCGCGGGGGCGTTGACACCCGAAACCCTTTCCAGGTATACTCCAAGTATACCCTACCCTTCACGCCAGTAAACCAGTGTTCCGGGATACCAACCTCACATCTACCGAGTAACCACGGCTGACAAAAGAGAGGGGGGTTGGATACCCATCACAAAACATTCCTCCTTCGGCTGCTACCTCCCAGAACCGACAGGCAGCCTCTGGAGATACACTCGTCACCTGTAGGACACCCTGCCCCACCTCCTAGAAATCCAGGAAAAGAGCAGGGTGTCTCCAGATGATCCAGATTCCACAACAAACTACACCACTGCTGAGGAACCCCACAGAGCGGCATGAACCCCGGCACACTTACCTCTACCTAGAAACTGTAATACCAGAGGGAAGGACCACAGAAGCTACAAACGGGACAGGGAAAAGGGAGGGATGGGAGGGGAAGGAATGGAAAAGAGGGGATGAGGAAGATGGGATAGGGAAGGGTGGACTAGGGGGTAATTAGGTTCGGTCTGAGGAAAGAGATCAAAAGGTCTAATTCCTCAGACCAAGAGCCTCTTCACTGAGCCAAGGAGCCCCCCTTGAAGAGGAGCTAGGTATAAAACATCGACAAGACTACAGGACTACAAACAACTGTTTGACTTTATCGTAATCAGTAAGAACAACCTGCCGACACAACACTCAGCTCATTAACATTGCTCTTGTTGGTAAGTACGACTAACTAACGAGTTTAAGCCATTGATTTCTCCGCTGTGGATTACATGGGATTAAGTAACCACCTGACAAAACCCAAATTAATCTAACCAGTCTTTTGAGAAAATGTAGGAAAAAAATGCCCTCTTGCAGCAAGCCAGAGACTGACTTGCTAAAATTTTAAATGGCGCTCAAGATCAACTTAAACCGAGCCAAAAATTTCCGATTCATGAAAACAGATGTTGAATTAGGAGGTTTGACCACTGATTTTTTGATCGAGGGAGGAGACAGTGACCATATAACATAATTCAGTGTGGCACAGGCTTTCCAAGAAGCAGATATGTGTAGAAAAAATTTGATCAATGTAAATCAACCTTAATTGAAAAACAAAGCAGTAAAACATCTCATTGCTATAGAGACATTTACTGGCATCGAGTGAAATCAACCAAGACGTAAAAAAACAGGAGTAAGAAAGTTTAAACAGAACATGAAAGTAAAGATATAAAACAGTAAAAGATAAACCGAAAGGGTTTCTTTCAGGTATAACAGGAATAAGAAATTTGAAAAGATAGGCTGGAATGTTACTCAGTATGATTTACATTCCAACTACTGGACCCATGACATAGTCTTCAGTCAGCCAGCGCAGGCAGTGACATGAGCTTATTCATACCCCAATGGAAATAAGTCACTCTGTCTGACTTTTTTGGGTTATCCTGGGTTCTCTACACATATGCTGCTATGTATGATAATGTATGTAAATGTATTTGTGTATACCTGAATAAACTTACTTACTTACTATTGATTCACTATATAGAGTTCATGACTAAACCTCTTTATTTTCCTTTACTCAAGAAGTACTTTCTCACAACCCTTTGAAACATTTGAGAAAGCAGTTTCTATATATTAGAATGATTTAAAAAGCGCATGAAGCATAATTGACATCAACATTAGCCGAGTGTCCTAGTTTTTTTTCAGTATAAATAATATAACACTGTCCACTGTGTTAATACATCACAGTATAATGTACATCCTTCTCTCTATTCTCACACTTTCCTCCTCTAGATATGTCATGTTCACCTATTTCAGTCTTTGATCATAGTCCATGTCCCTTCATAGTCTGTGTCCCTTCATAGTTTATGTCCCTTCAGAGTCTGTGTCCCCATCTGTGTACGTTCATATATATTTAAACACTTGATAAGATACAAAAATAAATTTTCAACGTTTAATGCTATGTTCTTTGTGTCTCTGTTAGAGCCACCAACAGAACCTACAGGAGTGGTCTTGTCTGAGATTGGGAGTCGATCAGCTCGCATCTCGTGGTCGCTCCCACAGCCAGCCGCTGTCACCATACAATACCGAGGTGAGCAACACAAACATGACACTGCTTGTCCTCGTTTATTTAATTATTTGTTTAATATTAAATTTCCCTACTGTGTGTTTACAATGTATATTTTGATGTTATAAATAACACTTGGAAGGTTTTACCTCCTCTGTGGCTACCCTTGCTTATCTCCACAGCTGAGGAAGAGTCGTGGGTATCACATGGCCGCAACGTGAGTGTGGGTCAGTGGGCATCATGGCACGTACTGACGGGTCTAACTCCCTATCACAACTACGCAGTCCGTCTCATGGCTCACAACGACCTGGGAGTCTCGCTGCCATCTCAAGTGCACATCTTTACCACCCTCGAGGAAGGTTGTTATTAATATTTATGTGTATGGGGAGTGGGTACAGACTTAGTAAAACATTGCAATATTAACTAGTTTAATTAACGAAAAATTAATGTTTTACAAAAAATATTAACCAAAAATTGTTATAGTTCAATTCTGAATTAGGACAGTTATGCAGGAAATACTTCATGACCCTCACAGCACTAACCTCATGTACTGCATAACCCAGCTTTAAAATAAAACTGATGTTCTCTCAGTGTATCTCAGTGTTTCAGTGTCTCAATATAGAATCACAGTTTTTGAAAGCTCTGGCAACTATAGCGTACTAACTGAACTTTCTCTGCCCCTTGTATAATAAAGTTCTAGGCTTTATCGAATAATTAATAATCTTGCTAATATGGAAATTTGTCAATTTTAATGTTAAGGGATTCTTTGCCTAATTTATCTTTGGGAAGCTACTAAGTGGCACGTAAGTTCCCCTGCCTTCTAATAACATGTTCATTTTTCTAGTCCATAATTACTATCGCATTTGCTTTGTCTGTTTCGTAAGGTGAAGTCCAGGATCTTTCCTTAATTCACGGTATAACTTAACAAATCTTTGAGGATAAAGATTTGTTAAGTTATACCATGGACAAAGATTCTAGACTTCACCTTACGAAATAGGCAAAGCAAATGCGATGAAATTAAGAACAAGGTAGATTATAGTGGAAAGCTGAACATGTTTTTAGAAGACGGGGGAACCTACGTGCCTCGTAACTTTCTTAGTACAGTCTTCACGAACCTAGATCTATATGTACAAAAACAAATTAATTTATTAAAATAATGAGATTATATTGATCTAGGTAGTCAATTTAATCCATTTGTTTACAGAATACTTCACGACAAAAATTTTTAAATACTCTCTGAAAAGCTTCGTTTCTATAGATGATTTCCCAGACTAGAAAAAAATAGCAACATTTTGAGACTGCCAATAAGTTAAATAACCTGCATCATTATATTAAATTGAAAAAATAATTGGAAACAAAAAGTAAAGTCCTGAATCATATGGTTAGGAAAATACTACGTGAACAGGACATAAACTTTAGCACACACATACACTATTTCTCGTGTTATGACCAACAGGAAAAAACTGGAAGACCCGTGGAAAAGTTGATCGTGTTTCATTACATCTGTGCCTTTTCATTCACCTATTACCTCGGTTCACCTAGCACAAGTAGGTGCTAGTGTGTAAGCCAGCTGTAGGTGCTAGTGTGTAAGCCAGCTGTCTGGGTTACATCACATTAGAGGTGTTAATATACATTAGATGGGGCTGGATTTGACATGATCTGTAATACAATAATTACATTCAACCTGAAATTTATCATTGTTAAAAGAATAGGTGTAATATCGCTCATGTTTCTGAGTCCTTTGGGGTACCAACCAAATTTTATTCATAATGATATATGAAAAAGTAATATTTTCCATGAACTAAATGAATTAACATATAGACATATAGTTTAGCGATGGATTTCGCAAACACATTTTGATGTCAAAAAATATCTTTGTATATTACATAGTCTCATATCTAAATCGAGACTTTAGAAATTGACTGGAACAAAGTTATTATGAGAAGCTAAAAGAAATAAAAAGACTTGTATTAATGAGTAGGTATTTTTGTGGAATTAATAATTATAACTAAGCAGAGTAAAAGACTTACTCCAACTTAGGTTCACTGGAATTTTTCTAATTATCATATTTGTATTGCCTATTTTTATTGGTTAAGCCTCATCAGTAGCTTCAGGTGAATGCACCTTTAATGTTCTGATATAGGGAAAAAAACTATCAGATTCAACAGTGGGACAAAAACGTTAATGATTGTTACCAACAGTGACATTGTACCAAAGCTGCTGCACAAAAACTGTCTAGCAAAGTTTTTGTTAGTGAAGAAAATACGATAAAAATCATTTCACTCTTTTGAGTCTTTTATTTTAATTTGTGGATATTTTTTTTTATAACTTAGAGCATCTAATGTTAGAAGTTTTCGTAATCCAATCTAGAGCACTGAGAGAACCTTGCCTTAGTTATGAGTTATAAAATGAAATAATTCTTAGCCAAATTAAATTATTGACCAGAGCTAAAGAAAAGTATTGAGCGTGTAAGAAAGTGCGATAGTTAATTTGAATTAGTAATGGACGTCTCGAATTGTGTGGTGAGTTACCGCTTGTATCATCATATACATGGGCGTAAGTAAATGACATAAATCGCTAAAATTTTAGTGATTATTATTATCAATAAATTGTCGAGTACAGTTATAATATGTAATAATTCTGAGGCCGAGGACGTATTTTTTAAGTGTAATTGTTAAATCTGGAGACTTGGTCGTCCTTGAGAGGCTTGTTACTCTGACTTTCCTGACGGAGTTAAGAAAGTTACCACCTGGACATGGTGGCGGACGTAATTCGTGGCTAGGCAAGGTCCACACCAACTATTGTGATTTATGTCTGTTTTCTGTCGAGCATTGTGTGCGATCATGCATACGTGGGTCAGACTGGTCATGCAGGTGTCCGTAATGACTGACCTAAATACAAAATTCATGATCCCGCCAGGCATCAGTTAACACGGGGCTGACCCTACGTTTAGTGATGTGACCAGATCGATGTGTTGCCTTGACCACAGTCAGCAGCCTGGGTGCCTAATGATCCTAACCGCGTCCTGCTATGTTGCTTGGTAATAGTAGAAGCCCAACCTTTCTGTGCCATTACACTCCTATAACATTATTTGCAGCTGTACATATCGTCAGTTAAGTATTGTTTCTCAGTGAATGAATTTTCAGTTCCGTATAGCAAGACATTATTTATGTGGTCATTACTAGCACCTTCTGGAGCGCCTCAGAACGTGCGTGTTGCTGCTTCTGGTCCTCGCTCTCTGCTAGTGTCATGGCGGCCCCCCGCCCCCCACCTCATCCACGGTCCTCTAAGTGGCTACACCATCGCCCTTCGTCGCCAGAACCTGCAGGGGCACCTAACCTACATCACCAGACCCGTCACGATTGCTACAGGTGAATAATGGAGCACATAATTAACAATATGTATTTTCATTTCTATTTCTATTTTTCACTAGTAGTGATGTTGTTTTAGTAAAGAGCCTTCGCGTCTCCTTGCAGTTTACTCTGACATTGAAAAATAGATTTTTTCATGAATGTAATTATCCACGCATGAACTTTTACATTCTCCCCATGACCACTTAATTCAATATTGTGCGCCCCCTGACAACTGATCCAACACTCTATAGCCTGTCCTCTGTCTAAGACTATCCACATGACCACTGATCCAGCATTTTGTGTCGTAACTACTGATCCAACAAACATCATCCTGATAACTAGTCTAACACTATGTATGTGTCCCTGAGTACTTAACCAACACTCTCCCCTGACCACTCATCCAACCCTGCCTCCCTTACCACTAATCTAATTCTGTGTATACCTATGTCCACTGATCTAGCTTTGTCACATGATCACTGATCTTACGCTCTGTTCTCTGCCTACTGATCTGACTATTGATCTAGAGCTCAGTCCTCTTAACCTCTAATCTGACACTGTCCCATCTCCCTGACTAATGATTCATTATTCTCTTCTCCTGACCACTTAATTAACACCGTGTGCCCCTGACCGATGCCTGAACACTGTATTCTTCTTACCCTTGATCGAAAACTGTCCTGTCTCCTGTCAACTATTTCAACATTGCCTGTCTTTAACTACGAATCCAGATATGTGCACTTGATATTTGTTACGACATGTTTTCCCTGGCAATTGATGCGACACAGTTTCCCTGCCATCTCCATCGATACTGTTTCCCTGCCCATTGCATCAGCACTATTCCCCTGCATCATATCAACAGATAGATAGATATATATGTTGAAATTATCGCCTGGAAATTGTAAAGAACTGCATCTTGAGTCATTCGTGACGGTACGTTGTAATATGTATATAATCCACGTCTACCTAGAATAAATATTTTTTATATGAATATAAAGATGACTTGTTATACTTTACCTTCCTGGACATACATATAGTTGAGTGTTGTTAACGTTTCAGTTTCTCATACAAGCATGGAGGACCGTCACAGTGATATTTATTGTTTTAACCTCAAATGGCCTACATTGTAGTGAGATTACAATAGTGTGCAAATTACCTGGGACATAAGGGAATTTTGTGATTATCTCATGTCTTAATCTCCGGCTTAAATAATTTAGCTTGGGACCTTTTCTTCTCAGAAGAGTTTGCTATCCACTTCTATCAACCATCCTTTTGTAGTGTTAACCTGCGATTCTCGCCAGTGCTACAACCGCGGTTGTTCTGTAAGGCTATTCCTATTCCTGTGAATGTGATTTTCCCACATTCTCTCCTTCAGTTCATGATTACTGCTGAAATTTATGATAGATGTTACACCTAGGAAGTGTGCAAGTAATATAACTCTTACAAAACATGTTGACTTGAGTTTCAGACAGATCGCTGAAAATTTGAGACTAGCTAAGTCAACTATTGGTTGGAGTCTGAAGAGAGCTGACGATACTGGTGATTGTGGGGCGCTGCGTAGAGGAAGATAAAGAAGCAAACGCAAGATAACACCTCACGATGACAAGGTTATCATAAGAAATAGCTTGAAAGATCCCTTTAAAACCAGCAAAGATCCACAGAGAAATTTTGCTTCAGCTGGAGTAAATGTTGATTCTTTAACTGTTCGATGATGGTTTGAAGTTGGCAGAACTGGCAGGAAGCCAGTAAAGAAATCATTATTGACTGCTGATATAAATAGAAAATGGCTGCGCTGGGCTGGACGACAGATGAATAGTGAAAAAGTTATATTTTCAGATGAGGCGCATTTTGAAGTACATGGGTACATATCAATGGTAGTGAAACACAGCAAGGCGAACCTCTTCGGAATGAACACATTCAACAAGCGCCAAAACACCCACCTAAGAATATGTTTTTTTGGTAGTTTTACTGCTGAAGACCCTGGATGGCTTGTTATTGTTGAGGGAATGATAAACAGTGACAAATAGAAGGCAATACTGGAAACTCATTTTCTTCCCATTGTGGATAGAGACTTTCCTGATGGAGAAGGCATTTTACAGCAAGATTTTGCTCCATGCCACACTTCCAGAAAAATGCTGACATTCTTCGAAGAGAGTGGGCAAAGCGTTCTAAACTGACCTGGAAACTCTCCTGACCTCAACCCAACTGAGAATATATGGACAATAACCAAACACAAGATCGCGAAACAAGACTGTTAAACCGGGGAAGCTAATTGCTGCTGTTATTAGGACATGGTACTACGACAAAGAACTTGCCAAAATGTGTTTAATGTGTGTGTATGAAAGTGTAGTCATATCTTTTATTAAATCAATTATCTGTTATATCATTACCATTTTTTTAAATAAACATTATTTTTCCATCACTGTCCCAATTAATATGCGCACTGCTGTAATATTGACTAAATTTCTAGCCTATAGTCATTGGTTAACTTTTTAATCAGTCAGCATAGCATATTCAGCAAAAGTCAGAAGAATCAGAAAGAGTCAACAACACAATCACTGATATCTGCCCACAATAAAGAGAAAAAAGGTGTGGATTTTTATTTATCTTTAGTCACGTTTTTTAGAAGTGGAGGTGGATGATGGAAAGTTTGTAATTCTCTCATTTGAGTTGTCAATTCCAAAGGTTGGTCTTCTTTTAAAGACTTTTTCATTACCAGTTTGATTCCTGTGATCTGACTGGGCATCCTTATATATGTAACTTTGACCTCATATATATTGAGGGCTATAAGGGCCAACGTTATTTTAATCAACTTCTACATAACATCTTCCTATCATCTTTTAATATCATTACCTTTAAACCTTTTTTCCTTTGCTTTATCATTCCTAATACTGGTAAATTAATCTCTACTATTTTAAATATTTTTTTATTTTTGGATGATGAATTTTGGATATGTATTAAGGATTTTTTTTTTCCTTGAAAATGACAATTGTGTATCTGGATATTTATTACACAAGTGTTCTGTACAGGAGAAAAGTAATCAATAAATTTCCAGAACTTTTCCTCTAGTTAATATTCAGAACTGTACTCACTCGTCGTCGGTGTCCACACCTGGGTCAGTGGGCATGCTCCACAAGTCCTCAAATTCGTTCGTAAGAGTTGTCCAATCTATTTTTAAAGATTTTTCATAGCTACTTCTCATCTACTACTGATCCTGTACTGTCTTCCTGATAACTGATTTAACACTGTCTCCATAAACACAGCTTCAGCGCTGAGATCATTGATGACTGATCCTATACTGTATATCCCCCTTGACCACCGATCCCATATTCTGTGCCCACTGACTTCTCATTAACATTTTATGTCTCATGAAAATGGATCAAACAACCCTGATTAAGCAAGGTGCGTCACCCCTGATCACTGATCCAATGTTGTGCGCCCCAACGAAAACTGATCCATGGTTGTCAACTGACCTTTGATCTAACACCGAGTATTCCACTCACATTTTGCATATAAGGTTTAATATTATATGGTAGAAGGTTTATATTATATGGTGTCGGGTTTATTTTTTCAGTTGATTATCCATTGAATACCTGCATTGTTAAGATGCATAATTCATGACACATGTACAATTGTAAATTTTGTTTAAAAAAAAAAAAAAAAAAAAACTCCCTGTGTCTCCTGACCACTGATCCAACTCCCTGTGTCTCCTGACCACTGATCCAACTCCCTGTGTCTCCTGACCACTGATCCAACTCCCTGTGTCTCCTGACCACTGATCCAACTCCCTGTGTCTCCTGACCACTGATCCAACTCCTGTGTCTCCTGACCACTGATCCAACTCCCTGTGTCTCCTGACCACTGATCCAACTCCCTGTGTCTCCTGACCACTGATCCAATTGGTATTCGTCTGACCATTAATCTACATGGTTTTCTCTGACCATTACTCCAACACTGTGTCCTGTGACTACTGATCCGACGCTTTGTAGCTCCCTTACCACTAATCTCCCAAATAACTGATCCAACAGTGTCCACCCTTACAACTGAACCAGCACTATGTCTATGTCCCCATTACTACTGATCCACCACTATGTCTTCCTTAATTACTGATCCAACACTGTGTGTCTCCGTAACCACTGTTCGATCACTGTGTTCCCTTGGCCACTGTTCCAAAACTCCTCCGTGATTGTGTCCCGCTAAATACTAATCCAAAAATGTATCCCCCTAATTACTAATCGAACAGT
The DNA here is from genome assembly GCA_009830355.1 of Cherax destructor. Lineage (NCBI taxonomy): Eukaryota > Metazoa > Arthropoda > Malacostraca > Decapoda > Parastacidae > Cherax > Cherax destructor. Next base: position 92,836 of record WNWK01006455.1, read on the forward strand.
TTGTGTCCCCTTGACCACTAATCCACCACTGTTCCCTTCACTACTGATCCATCACCATATGTCCACTGACTAATCCACGACTGATCCAACAGTTCATCCTCTGGCCACTGATCCATCACTTTCCCTTCACCTGAACACAGGAGACAGAGAGGCGGTGGAGCAGTATGAGGTCAGGGACCTGACGCCAGCCTCTCTCTATGAGGTGGCTGTGAGAGCCTTCACAAGGGCAGGTCCAGGACCACTCTCCTCACCCAGGATAGTAGACTCTACGTCCTACGATGGTGAGTGGATTTCTTTAGCTACTTCAGTGAACAACCTTTATCTCTTATGATAAGTAGTTTCCACTAACTAAGGCGGTGACTGAGATTCTCTGTCTACAACGAGTAGATTCCGGCTACAGGGAAGGTGAGTAAATTGCACTTTGTAAGATGGAGAGTAGACTTCATTCTATTGAAAGTGAGCAAATTTCACTTTCTTTAACGGGAAGTGCAGTCCACCTACCAAGCTGAGTAGATCCCTTTAGTCACGACGCTGAGTATACTCCACTTCCTACGATGGTGAATCACACTTCAACGTATGAGAGGGAGCCGACTCCCTCTCATACTACGCTTGTATGTTCTTAGCTATTACGCTGAGTGTATTCCATCGGCAACGGCGGCAAGTAGACTATACTATACACTTTGTGAGTTATCTAAATCGAATTTTATTTTAAACATTGTTAAATGTTACCGTACCATTCTTGGACGTGCTTCTAATTAATGAAAGTAAGTGTTTATATGTCACAATACATAGGAAACTAACACTCTGAACAAGACATCTGTTATTACAGCAGTTATACTTTCCAATTTAACAAAAATGTTATATTGGTTTGTTCTTAAGCAGACAAAATTTCACATCTTAGATTCTAAACATACGAAAATAAATGGTAATTATTAGTTTCTAAATATGTAAAAATTAGACCTTTGATAGTTCATTTATTCAAAGAATTTAGTATAACTAATATTTTTCAATTGCAAAATAATGTCTTATTTACTCACCAAAAAAAAATAGCCAAAAAAAGAGTGAAAAAAAATGGAAAGTAGTGGGATTTTAAGCCAATAAAATATTTTGATAAGAACAATTCTAAGAGATTTGGTCAAATTTATTTTCCTGTAAAATACAGCTGGAATAATTAATCTATCTTTGATATAATATTTATAAAATAAAAAAAATATTTTTCTGTTGTAGAGATGATTCCAAATATTATTGTGTCAAGAGAGAGGAGAATTGATCTGATGATTATCATGGGTGGGAACAGTTCTTATGATAATTCAGTTTCATATAAACAACACCTAGTTACTAGTTTGCTCGCTTACACCAGTACAGCAAACCATTTGATCCAACAGAAGAAAGCAAGCGAGCGTTTATTGCTGCTCTGGTCACACTTCCAGTGACCTTACCATTGAACTTACACTGGTCTGCATGATTTTTTTTTACTCTATGGTATCTTTTTCGGTATATATATATAGAAAATAGTTATTCATTGTTTTTTATTCATCTCTATCACATCAGGTTGTCAAGTTATACGGAAATGTTACTTTTCTCTTTTCGTATAACATAAGTCAATGAGAAAGTGGTATATTACCAATTAAAATGCTTACCTTATATTGAATTAAATGTAAAATCTAATATATTTTTCTCTATTTTCAGATTAATAATATGTGTAGAAGCTGCATAAATTCACCAGACATATTTTGCTATGTCTGCGGGCAATTCACACCTTCAGATTCCCGGAGCAACATTACTCCTTTATTGAAGCGCTGCTACTTTGTTATTTTGGCTGCAAACTTGGAGACCAGAACAAACCATTTGCACCACACAAAGCTTGCAAGAGTTGCATCAGTAAGCTACAAATGTGGTCAGTTAAAAAACAAATGTATGGCCTTTGGAGTACCAATGGTATGGCGGGAGCAGATGAACCACCATGATGACTGCTATTTTTGTATGTATACCCAAATATTCCATCAGCAATAAGGCTGTTCCACACTCTGAAGATATTCCTGTACCTGTGGCACCCGAGACATGACAAATTTCATCAGAGTCTGATACCAGTGATTCTAAGGAGATGGAAGTAGACTATGAACCAAGTTGAGCTCAATGACTTGGTGAAATTAACCTTCCAAAAGAAAGTGCACAGTTACTTGGATCTAGGCTGTAGGAACACAAACATCTAGCTCCTGGAACAACATTCGCTTGGTACCGTCATCGTGAAGCGGAATTCACTCAGTTCTTTGACAAAGAGGAATCTTTAGTTTTCTGTTCCAATATTTCTGGCCTTATTGAACACATGGGGATGTCATACAAAGCAGATGAATGGAGACTCTTCATTGATTCTTCTAAAAGAAGTTTAAAGGCTGTACTTCTTTACAATGCCAACACAGCTGCATCTGTGCCAATTAGCCATAGTGTCCAAATGTCAGAAACTTACGCAAATATGAAGACACTAATATCTGCAATCAAGTACCAGAATCACAATTTTCTCATTTGTTGTGATTTAAAAATTATTGCTCTCCTACTATTGTTAACAGCCTGGTTGATCAGGTTCTGATCCAACATGAGGCCTGGTCACAGACCGGCCCGCAGGGGCGTTGACCCCTGAAACTCTCTCCAGGTATACTCCAGGTATACTAGGTCTTCAAGGCGGATACACCAAGTATCCCTGTTTTCTGTGTCTTTGGGATAGTAGGGCAGACAGCCAGCACTATGGACAAAAAGACTGGCCACCAAGAACCAGCTTCTTACCCAGAATTACAACGTGAAAACTGTGCCACTAGCTGACCCCAAGCAAATTCTGCTGCCTTGAACAAGAATGGAACTGCTTTCAAGTACCTGGAGTCAATGTTTTCTCGTATAAGTGAAGGCAAGCTAAAGGCAGGAATATTTGTTGGCCCTCAGATTCGGGAATTGATGAAGGACAAGCATTTTGATGAAGCATTAGGAGGTGTCGAGGTGAATGCCTGGTTTTCATTCAAGCAGATTGTCCACAACTTCCTGGGAAACAGGCGCTCCTCCAAATATGAAAAAAAATATTCAAGACCTAATTTCAAGTTTCCAACAACTTGGGTCTAGAATGAGTGTGAAGATGCACTTTTTGCACTCACATCTTTACTATTTTCCCAACAATTGTGGGGACTACAGTGAGGAACAAGGAGAGCGGCGGTTCCATCAGGATATTTGCAACATGGAAACTCGATACCAGGGCAAATGGAATGTCAGCATGATGGCGGATTACTGCTGGTCATTGAAACGTAATGGTCTCGATGCACAGCACAAGCGAAAATCAAAGCGGTCCTCCTTCCTTTGATTTAGTATGTAGGCTAACCATTAGGAGCAATTTTTTTTTAATAAAATCATTTGATTTGATTCATGTTGATTTGGAATTCATATGTTCTTAAAACTAACAGAAGGTGCTGTTCCATGATTACTTGCCTAATTTTAATAAAGTTACAATTTATTTAAAATTCACATTGTTTATCATTAACTTGCATTTTATTCAAAATCCTTATGTGATAGAGCAAAATGGTTTAGATATTTATAATCAGCAAACCATGAATAAAAATAAAAATTAAAAACATTCCAAATGCAGACCAGTGTTATGAAAAACATCGTGTAGAAATATTTGCTTAATGTGTCTCGATTTTCAAAATGTGTGTTGCTTAAGATGCTAGACACATTCACACACACACACACACACACACACACACACACACACACACACACACAAGAATCAGTAGAGGACAACCAGAGCAGGGCGGAGCAACAAGAACAAGCACACACAGAACCATCCCAAACACCCAACAACCAAGCACACTATCCCAACACAAACTACAACCAACAATCTCAGCCCCCACCCAACACTCCACTATAGAATCCCACAGTACACCACCAGGTCCCCCACCCTCACAGACCCCCCAAAACACAGTAGTAGAGAGGAAACTGAAGGTATGGTACACCAATGCTGATGGAATAACAAATAAGTGGGAGGAGTGGCACGAAAGAGTCAAAGAGGCATCACCGGACATAATAGCTCTCACAGAAACCAAGCTCACAGGTATGATAACAGATGCCATCTTTCCAATGGGATACCAGATCCTGAGGAAAGACAGAGGGAACAGAGGGGGTGGAGGAGTGGCACTGCTGATCAAAAACCGATGGGATTTTGACGAGATGGAGAGAGGAGACGGAGGAGAAGCTGGGGATTACATAGTAGGGATGCTACAGTCTGGAGGTCCCAAGGTGGTAATTGCAGTGATGTATAACCCACCACAGAACAGCAGGAGGCCAAGGCAAGAGTATGATGAGAGTAACAGAGCGATGATTGACACTCTGGCAGAAGTGGCCAGAAGGGCTCGCGCGAGCAGGGCGAAGCTACTGATCATGGGTGACTTCAACCATAAGGAAATTGATTGGGAGAACTTGGAGCCACATGGGGGCCAAGAAACGTGGAGGGCTAAGATGCTGGAGGTGGTACTGGAAAATCTCATGTACCAACACGTAAGGGACACTACCAGAGAGAGAGGAAATGACGAACCAGCGAGACTGGACCTAGTATTCACCCTGAGTAGTGCAGATATTGAGGACATCACACATGAAAGCCCCTTGGGGCCAGTGATCATATGGTTCTAAGTTTCGAATACATAGTAGAGTTACAAGTGGAGGGGAAGCAGGAAGGGCTGCACAAATGAAGCCAAACTACAAGAAAGGTGACTATGTGGGCATGAGGAACTTCCTGCACAGAGTTCAGTGGGACAGAGAGATGGCAGGGAAGTCAGTAGACGAGATGATGGAATATATGACAACAATTTGCAAGGAAGCTGAGGAGAGGTTTATACCCAAGGGTAACAGGAGAAGCGAAAAAGACAGGATGAGCCCATGGTTCACCCAAAGGTGCAGGAAGCCAAAACCAAGTGTGCAAGGGAATGGAAGAGGTACAGAAGGCAAAGAACCCCGGAGAATAAGGAGAGCAGTCGTAGAGCCAGAAATGAATATGCACAGATCAGAAGGGAGGCCCAAAGACAGTACGAGAATGACATAGCAGCGAAAGCCAAATCTGACCCAAAGCTGCTGTACAGCCACATCAGGAGGAGAACAACAGTCAAGGACCAGGTGATCAGGCTGAGGAAGGTAGGAGGGGGGTCACAAGAAATGACCGGGAAGTGTGTGAGGAGCTCAACATGAGATTCAAAGAGGTGTTCACAGAGGAGATAGAAGGGCCTCCAGAAAGGAGGAGAGGTAGGGTACACCATCAAGTGCTGGACACAATACACACAAATGAGGAGGAAGTGAAGAGGCTACTAAGCGAGCTAGATACTTCAAAGGCGATGGGGCCAGATAACATCTCTCCATGGGTCCTGAGAGAGGGAGCAGAGGAGCTATGTGTACCCTAACAACGATCTTCAACACATCTATCGAAACAGGGCAACTACCTGAGGTTTGGAAGACAGCAAATGTAGTTCCAATTTTTAAAAAAGGAGACAGGAACGTAGCACTAAACTACAGACCAGTGTCACTGACATGTATTGTATGCAAGGTCATGGAGAAGATAGTCAGGAGAAGGGTGGTTGAGCACCTAGAAAGGAATGAGCTTATCAACGACGGCCAACACGGTTTCAGGGACGGAAATCCTGTGTCACAAACCTACTGGAGTTCTACGACAGGGTGACAGCGATAAGGCAAGAGAGAGAGGGTGGGTAGATTGCATATTCTTGGATTGTAAGAAGGCGTTTGACACAGTTCCACACAAGAGATTAGTGCAGAAGCTGGAGGACCAGGCAGGGGTAACAGGGAAGGCACTACATTGGATCAGGGAATACCTGTCAGGAGACAGCAGCGAGTCATGGTACGTGGCGAGGTGTCAGAGTGGGCGCCGGTGACGAGCGGGGTTCCACAGGGGTCAGTCCTGGGACCAGTGCTGTTTCTGGTATTTGTGAACGACATGACGGAAGGAATAGACTCCGAAGTGTCCCTGTTTGCAGATGATGTGAAGTTGATGAGAAGAATTCAATCGGACGAGGACCAGGCAGAACTACAAAGGGATCTGGACAGCCTGCAAGCCTGGTCCAGCAACTGGCTCCTGGAGTTCAACCCCACCAAGTGCAAAGTCATGAAGATTGGGGAAGGGCAAAGAAGACCGCAGACGGAGTACAGCCTAGGGGCCAGAGACTGCAAACCTCAATCAAGGAAAAGATCTTGGGGTGAGTATAACACCAGACACATCTCCTGAGGCGCACATCAACCAAATAACTGCTGCAGCATATGGGCGCCTAGCAAACCTAAGAACAGCATTCCGACATCTTAATAAAGAATCGTTCAGGACCCTGTACACTGTGTACGTTAGGCCCATATTGGAGTATGCAGCACCAGTTTGGAACCCACACCTAGCCAAGCATGTGAAGAAGCTCGAGAAAGTGCAAAGGTTTGCAACAAGACTAGTCCCGGAGCTAAGGGGTATGTCTTACGAGGGGAGGTTAAGGGAAATCGACCTGACGACACTGGAGGACAGGAGAGATAGGGGAGACATGATAACAACATATAAGATACTGAGAGGAATTGACAAAGTGGACAGAGACAGAATGTTCCAGAGATGGGACACAACAACAAGGGGACACAGATGGAAGTTGAAGACTCAGATGAATCACAGAGATGTTAGGAAGTATTTCTTCAGTCACAGAGTTGTCGGGAAGTGGAATAGTTTAGGAAGCGATGTAGTGGAGGCAGGCTCTATACATAGCTTTAAGCAGAGGTATGATAAAGCTCATGGCGCAGGGAGAGTGACCCAGTAGCGGCCAGTGAAGAGGCGGGGCCAGGAGCTTTGACTCGACCCCTGCAACCACAACTAGGTGAGTACAACTAGGTGAGGTGAGTACACACACACACACACATTGGAGGACAGGAGGGCTAGGAGAGATATGATAATGACGTACAAAATACTGTGAGGAATTGACCAGGTGAATAGGGGCACAATGTTTCAGAGATGGGTTAAGAGAAGAGGTCACAACTGAAAGTTGAAAACTCAGATGAGTCATTAGGATGTTAGGCGTGGGAAAATCAAATAGCTATTTTCCCGCCAAATTCAGATGTGTGAGAGAGTCGTTGGTAGACAGTGTGCCTACACCTGACACTGCCACATTCTTCTACCAACTATACATTATAAGATTAATTTAGTGATGAAGCATTTATAGGCTAATATACCACTTATTTTAAGTACTTAAGCTAAGTTTGAGTTTGACAGATTAATTTATTTTAGTATCTACAATTATTTTTATCCCAGCCTACACAAATTGACCACAGTAGGCACCCTCTTGTACCAGCAACCAGGGTACGCAGGCTACCCATGGTAAATTAGACACATATGCAACACTTGGGTATCTTTATTGAGGAAACGTTTCGCCACACAGTGGCTTCATCAGTCCATACTGATGAAGCCACTGTGTGGCGAAACGTTTCCTCAATAAAGATACCCAAGTGTTCCATATGTGTCTAATTTACCAACTCGTCGGTTCTTTGAACCATTCATCTACAGGCTACCCATGCCACTCACGAACCACCACATGTAACAATGAGAGTGTAGGTGAATGAACCTCGCCCAGTCACGTCGGTCGCCTTAATATAACAAGCCTAGTTAAAGAGGACGATTTACCCTATAGTAAGCTAGTACAGTGAAGAACATTACCATTCACTAATTACGTTACAACATGAATGAGACTATTGTAAGTTGTCACAATACATAACGACTCGCCAACTCGGCCAGTGGTTCAAGACATATCATGTGGTGTTCCTTATAAGGAAAGTTAATAACCTACAGACCGCCACACCTGGAGATGGTAAGTGTTTGTTAACAGTACTAATGAATGTGTATTTGTATGTTACTGCTACTGCCCACATGTGAAAAGTCTTCCACTGCTCATGAGAGACACACCTACACTGGCATCCACTACCCTGCTTGGAGTCAGAGGTAATCAGTTCAGTTAACTGGGAATGGGATGGCAGATTTCTTGGACTGGTTTCAACTAATGACTTGATTGGATAAATAACTGATCAGTCATACAACCACATATACCTCTATTCTGCACATTAGGAAGTATTTTCTTCATCCTTAGGGCTGTCAGGAAGTGGGACAATCTGGAGAGTGAAGTATACATAAATAATCCGCACATAGAAGAGAGGAACTTACGACGACGTTCCCGCCCCTGTCTGCTGGCCTTTATATATACTCCCTTCTTCTCTTCTTTTTCTTAGTGTGACTTTGTAAATGGTTCAAGTAGGACCGAAACGTCGTCGTAAGCTCCTCTCTTCTACGTGCGGGTTAATTGTGTATTGTTCCAGTCACGGTATTGTATCTTTTTTTGTTACTTTGGAGAGTGAAATGGTGGGTTCCATACATAACTTTAAGAAGAGGTATGATAAGGGTCTTGGAGAAGGGAGAGAGAGGATCAAATATAGGTGAGTACAGACATATATACAGAACCATGATGGGTGTGTATGGCAGGCTCAGTTCTGTATCTTTCGGGATTTAACAGTCAACAATTTTCTGGTATTGTGGGCGTCACCAAATTTCACTCTACTCTCTCATCCTACACCTCCAAAAGCTTTCTCGGTATCTATGTTCTCGTAGCACTCAAGGCCATGTAGTCCATATGCTAAAGGGGTCTCTCTGGAGGTGGTAGTACCTTCCCGTTCAGCTTCATTGTTTTGGGAGGCTAGTATCGGCCATAGTAGTCTACATGTGAAGCACCATACTATTTGCTTACTATGTCTCCAGGGTAGCAAGGGGAATCCATCAGGGTGCTTGTGGCTGCCATCTGGTCTTCAAAGCTGGAGTTACCCTTCTAAAGGTCACCTATTATTCAGGTGTTGGAATTCATGCAATACTTGTTTTGAAACTATATTTACAGTTTTCCATTTCTGTCGCAGCACCATCATGTCCACCAGCGGGAGTGTCGTGCCGTGGGTCAGGGCGAGGTGGTGTGAGGGTGTGGTGGTCTCCCCCGCCTACCCACTGTGCATATGCCCCCGTCACTGGCTACACCCTCATGGCCACCCCCACCGAGCACCGCCACACCAGTGCCAGTAAGTATGAAGGGTTGATAAGATCTTTCAATAATTTCCTAACCATCTTTTTTGGGTTTTCATGCTATAGTATTCTGCGGTTAGTTACTGGAGAGCCTTAGTTCTGGTCTACTGTTAACAGCTAGGCAGTACTCGAAAATCCAGAAAGAATGACTTGAGAATGAACAGCCAGTTTTTAGGCTTCTGTAGGAATTTAGTCAATTATCCAACATGAAGGGAGATGTCAGCAATAATAAGGAAGTCAACAACACCAGCGATACAGAGATACATTGATTTATGCTTTGTGACTGATAAGTGCATGATATCATGAGAGTGCATTGAAGTCTCGTTACATTTATTATTATTATTATAATCATGGGGAGCACTAAACCCGTAGGATTATACAGCACCTATAGGGGGATGGAAGGTATTCAGACTCAATTCAGGGAACTGAAGCACAGATCCAATTCCCTAGATAAAGAGCCCCTCACCAGCATCAAGGAGCCTTCCTTGAAGGGCCGTTACAATTATATCGAGAGTACAGCGCCAGGTTTTGATCAAAGAAAAAAAAAAGTGAAAGTGGCCTCCACGTGTCTAGTGTTAAGTATTGAGTGCACATTTTACATAGATATATAAGCATCAACATCAAGTGCTCAGCAGCTTTGAAATCATACTGACATTAAGAGCAGCTACGTATGAGCAAAAGATGAATATAAATCACTCTTTCGCTCATATGAGGTTGCTCTTATTGCTTCCAGGTGTCGTAAGAACCATCTTCACTTTCATGTTGATGTTCCTGGAGATACTACGTGCAATGACTACATCAGTCTAATATGTATTTAAATGAACCTGTTCAACTTGTTCTTGTTCGACGGTTTCTGTTACCTTAGGTTCTTCGCATATACACACACGTATTCGTCTTGTTTGCACACTAAAAACCGAGATCAATTAGATAAGAAGAATCCAGGTTAGTAAGGCTGACCGATCCAAGACCCAGTTACTAAAGATGCAACGGCAGCTATAAAAAATAAATTTCGGCCAAAAACAACTGAAACAGTAGGAAACAGTCAGAAAAGAACAAAGACATAACAGATTACGTCCATTCAAGAACAGTCACTGAGAGGCTGACTCTTGACACGGATTTTTTGTAAGTACGCCTCAGATTAATAGTAAATTCGAGAAAATGGTTGCTGGCTGTAATTAGTAGAACAGAGGCTGGATTCAGGAGCAAAAAGGAGTGGAATAGGACATTTTAGGAGCATTTTAGTTCCCTCGTCTTCTAATAACATGTTTTTTTTTTCAACTATAATCTACCTTGTTCATAATTACTATCGCATTTGCTTTGTCTGTTTCGTAAGGTGAAGTCTAAAATCTTTCCTTAATTCATGGTATAATTTAACAAATTGTCCTCAAAGATTTGTTAAGTTATACCATGAATTAAGGAACAATTTTAGACTTCACCTTACGAAACAGACAAAGCAAATGCGATAGTAATTATGGACAAGGTAGATTATAGTTGAAAAAATAAACATGTTATTAGAAGGTGAGAGAACTTACGTGCTCCTTAATGCATTTATCAACACAAGAAACAAGTTACCAAGTGGGCCAGAATACGTTTGTATCACAAGGAAAATGTGGGCTGACAAGCACTTCGAGATACAACAGTTTTTCTCGATATAGAGGGTAAGATACTTGGCGACCCCTCGAGGACGGGATTCAGAACAGAAGCAGGTCAGGAAATTTGGATAATTTGTGTGTCAGGGCCCATAAAGCTGGCAGGTACATGGCACTTCTTCCAAGCAGTCTTGGAAATAGCACCTGTAACGTTGCCATTGCCTCTGTCTATTTTCATGCGTGTTATAAACATTAAGTAGCAGAACTCTGTAGAGGACGTAACGAGTTAGTAAGCAACAACAAATCAATGCCAATGAGAATTTAATCAGTTGAACATTCCTTATAACATACACTAAACGCAAATAGGTTAATCAATGTTGATCTATATCAGATCAGATCTAGAGCTTAGCGATAAGTTGAAATCAAACAAAAGTATTTTTCTTGTAATTAAGCAAAATCTTCAAATATTCACCCACAGTTTTTTAACTGGTCCATTATGAAGGTGGGAACCTATGCACCAGTAATTTCTGCATAAGTTTCTTTAGTAGTTAAATGGAATATAAATATTCCAAAACATTGATATAAAAGAAAAAGTTAATTACCAAATACCTTCACGCTAATATTATAATATATACTTATATTGTTTCATTAATTAATCACTTTAAGGTAGATAAACGTACATAAAATAACATAATATAAAAAAGTTTGCTGTATTAACAGCATCCTTTGGAGGTACAATGTATCATTTTATCATCTGAAAATATACAATACAGAAAACTATAGGTCATGGAGCTACCCATCTCTCTCTCTCTCTCTCTCTCTCTCTCTCTCTCTCTCTCTCTCTCTCTCTCTCTCTCTCTCTCTCTCTCTCTCTCTCTCTTCTGCTTAAACACTTCCTAAGACCCATTTATTTCGTTTAGTGTTAGCTCACACACCGTCAATCCTTTCTTAACATTAACAATTATTTTTTCTTCTTGTTTTCTCCTCGTTCTGTTGAAAGAACTCAACTTTAAAATGTTTTTCTTTGTCTTTTAGTTGTCCGCTACGACACACATTGCTTGCAAGATCAAGAACTCTTAAGAAACGATAATATACTATAAAAAATTATATTACTTTTGTAAAGAACTTACACGAATTAAAATAAACTTCTGCTGATTCTTTGGCTTGTTATCACGAAAAAAAAAATAACAATTGGGTTTTTGCATATCCGCTATCTTGACCTGCAGGGTAAATTGTGTTGTCTGACAGGTAGTAGGGGGAACCCCAACCACCTTGATCAAGAAATTTTGGGGTTGACAGGTAGTAGGGGGGAAAAGGTCAACAAAAACCAACTTTGGAAAAAACCCTTTTGACGGTCTATCCCGCCACAACATCATGTGGGGTGGGGAGCCTTCAACGAGATCGGTCACAGTCCCCCCATCCCAATACGTTCACGAAGATGGGTAAACACCTTCATTTGTGACTCGTGTAATAATGTTGAATTTTATTAAGTTTTGAGATTTAAATTAATAGACTTGTAAGTCAGAAAAGAGATTATCTAGTACATTCAGATTACGATTTGAATAGCAAATATGAGACCACAGTTTCTCATTCAAATCAGAATTTTGAGTGTCATTAATTACCTTTCCTCAGTGCCAGGTCCTCCTAGAAGGGTAAGGGTGGTAGTGACTGGAGGCACTACACTGCTAGTGACGTGGGCACCACCTTACCCATACACTGGTGCCATCCTGCACTACACTCTCTACTCCTCCAGAGATGACCAGGTGAGTTACTACTGACTCCACTGATGAAGCAACAACACAAGGTGTCAAATTTGGGCTTACAAGTTAAGAAATAGTGTGGAAAAGGGAGAAAATGAGACAGGTTGTGTGTGTGGATGGTATGGTGATACAGGTTGTGTGTGTGGATGGTATGGTGATACAGGTTGTGTGTGTGGATGGTATGGTGAGACAGGTTGTGTGTGTGGGATGGTATGGTGATACAGGTTGTGTGTGTGGATGGTATGGTGATACAGGTTGTGTGTGTGGATGGTATGGTGACAGGTTGTGTGTGTGGATGGTATGGTGATACAGGTTGTGTGTGTGGATGGTTTGGTTT